>JAAAKQ030000024.1:49897-60395 GCA_010016005.3 Zanna intricata | reverse complement strand
ATGGTCACACTATCAATAATATACAGGAAGAAAATGGTCTATAATGATAAAACTAATTATTATCAACCAAATTAAGGGCTCTGATTCTTTGAAACAAAAAGCATACCATCATGAATGAAAAGAATTCAAACATTAAAAAATCCCTGAATACAAAAAAATTTCAATATTTGAACCTTCTTTTTCAAAATTGTTCTATCATCAGAAAGAAGTTTATAAAAATATGTCCACAAAGTTCAAGTAATAGGACCACTATCCCTTATGTAAGGAATGACTCTAACATCCTCAATTAACTTACTAAAATTAATACCTTTTTCTTTGCAAAAATGTATTCAATTTCCAAAAAAAAAGTTTAACTGAAAACTTTGCTATTTTGAATAATGCTTAAACAGGAAGTTAATCATAAACAATTATTTAAATATATTTTACCTTTAATTAAGAAATATTTACAAGAGGACGTTCCTCATCCAACAATTTTTTAATGATTTCTTCCACACAAACTTTTTTTTTATTGTAAATTTTTTCAAGTACCCAAGTGTAAACATGTTACATTTTGGCATTTGTGTAACATGTTTATTTAAATAAATTATAATTTTATTTATAATGAAAATTTTTTAAATAAAAATCTTATGGATATTGGGATACTGCACCCAAATTTCATTCGTGTTAAGTTTTATCTACCTTCCATTACAATTTTATGAATTTGTTGTAATAAATTTGGCATGTACATTGAAAGTTTTATTTCAAAAATGACAAAGAATTAATTTAAAAATAACTAAATATGTTCAACGGAGAATTTATTCTCAAGCTTGTTAGAATAAAGGTGAGATATAACAGAGTCAGTTCAATTTATAAAAACTACCGATGTATTGTAAATTCTTCAGAGCAACATTTTGGTCAGCACCAAAAAATTTCCTGAAATATGTAAGCTTCGGACTAATTGGCCTCCATCTTAAAAATAGTAGTTACAGCTGGTTATCCCTCCTTTGTACAAGTAAAAAAGTATTTTGTATGGTTCTTAGAATTACCTGAAAAACACCTTGAGTAGGTGACCATACATAGTTTCTCTTTTTTTTATGTTTTTAACATTTTTGTGGAACATTATCTAAAGAATGGACTTGTATGTAATATTTAAATCTTTTCTCTCTAGTGTTCTCACAGGACACTCTGGAGCAAGACACACAATTGTCCATGCAAGAAGCATTAACTCTCTGAGAGGAGATTAGTCACTTCAAGCAACTACCTACCTTTGTGACTAAATTACATGTCATTGAAAAAACAATTTTAGGAGGAAACTGAGGTACTTGCAAGTTTACTTGCAGCAAGCTGCATATTTAATGCTTCTTTTCTCCACGACTGAGAGAGAGAGAGAGAGAAAGAGAAAGAAAGAGAGGGGGGAGCGAGAGAGAGGGGGAAAGGGGGGTGGTGGGAGAGAGAGAGGAGGGAGGGGGAGGGAGAGATTTTTTTTTAAATCAACAAAATACAAAAAATCTCCACTGCCTCTAGAGTATTAAAATAATTTATTATTCATTTTATTTTTCTTTGTACAGATATAATTAATTTAAAATATCATCTTGTATCCCAAATCTCTGACAGATAATTTTATAGTATTGGTATGTAATAAAACAGATTTATGTTCACTTCAGAATTTGTGTAAATTATTATTATACAAGATAATGCAGAAATTTACTGAGAATGTTCACAAAACAACAGAACTAAAAAACTATGCACACACGCTTTCTATAAGATATGGAAATAAAAAAACATGATTTCTAATTTTATCAGATCTTCTAAGTTTCAACTCCATACTTTAACACAAATCCAGCATTTATCATCCATATTAGTTTAATCATGGTGTATAAAAAATGGACAATATTGCAAGATATAATTTTATTGTTTTCTATGAAAGTTAAATGAAACTGAATTCAAACTTAAAAAGATGATTTGTGGAGATCAAATAATTCTATAGGGCTTATGTTTTCAGGTGGC
This sequence comes from Zanna intricata, assembly GCA_010016005.3. Taxonomy (NCBI): domain Eukaryota; kingdom Metazoa; phylum Arthropoda; class Insecta; order Hemiptera; family Fulgoridae; genus Zanna; species Zanna intricata. The sequence goes on along the minus strand of JAAAKQ030000024.1, from coordinate 58,409 downwards.
ACAAGGAATTTATAACAGGATATGACAAATTATAGTCTGTTTAAAATAAAAAAATGTGAATACTTGTCACACAGATCAACAACTGAATGAAAATGAAAAGGAGTGGAATTGAACTTGTCGAATAGAAACTGCCTTCGTGCCATACCTTGGTTAGGTGTATTTATTTTGTGTATTAATCCAGCAGGTTCATATTTCATGATAAATAAAATATATTGTTCAGTATTGTTTAAAGGATATATTTTTGTAAGTTATAATGATTATATATTATCGTATTTCAGATATAACTTAATTTGTATGTTACACTGTTTAAGAAAACATGTAATTTACTACATGTCAACTGTATGAAGTGTAAATTTTGACTAAACAATATTAGAATTGCAGCACACACACAAATAAATCTTCAAATGTGGTCAGACATTGCCAGAATCTAGTGTAGTGCTGGCTTATATAGTGTAGATGGAGTAAAGTGAATCATCATGAGCCAAGTGAATGGTACAGAATTCCATCTGAACAGAATTTGAACATTTATACTCTTTACATGATTTTAATCCAGAAACTGGACATCCAGATAAAATGTGCAAAGTCTGTTCAAAAAACTTAACAACTGAGTACAAATAAATCAAAAGTCTGTATGTGGATCTTCTAGAATTTTTTTATAAGTGGGACAACAATAATGGATCATGGATTTTCAAGTGCAGCCCACCAGGCTGATCTTCTAGTGGTTAAAGCAACATCGCAAATCAGCTGATTTGAAATAGAGAGTTCTAAGGTTCAAATCCTAGTAAAGGTAGTTACTTTTATATGGATTTGAATACTAGATCGCGGATATTGGTGTTCTTTGGTGGTTGGATTTCAATTAACCACACTTTTCAAGAGTGGTTGACCTGAGATTGTACAAAACTATACTTGTAATTCTGGAGGCTTTTCCTCCAGAACTGAGGAAAAGAGAAAAGAGAGGGATTTTCAAGTGCAATCTTGAAATTTTTAAGTTATTTGTGAAACAAAAAGATTTGCATAAAAATTTTTTATCGCAATAAAAATGATCAGCAAATTCAAAATAAAATAAATATTTTTTTCTTTTTTATAATCAATGGATAATTTATATGGAATTTCTGCCTCAAGAAGTGACTGTCAAAATTTCTATCATGATATTCATGAAAGGCTCATAAAAAAGGTTCTACAAGTTCAGCCAATATTACAAACAGAATTAAATGTTGCACTGCTCTAAAAAACTTACGCAACCTTTTTCTCTAAACTGAAAATCCTCCTGAAAGGTCATTTCAAAATTATTAATAATATTAAAAATACTGCAACAAATTAGCTGAAAGAAATAACATTTGAGCACTTTCAGCAATGAAATAAAATTAGGGGCAATCTATGATGGTAAACAGCTTTTCATGAAAACTACTTCGGAAGAGAACATGATGACAACATACAAGTTATTTGTGAAGTATTACTAGAATTATCACTACTTTTCCTCTCCTAATTAATATTCCTCATTAGAATTCAACATATTTATCCATTAATTATTTTCTGATTAATTCATTATTGTAATCTGAACCATAATGTAAGAAATATTAGGTAAAAGATGTTAAAGAGTTTATCTGTTTTATTTTGGATTATTTATTAGTCCCATTTTTATAACACAGCAATTATTCTGAAAAATTAAATACAGATATCTTTAATTCTGAAAATAAGTTTTTCTCAAATAATAATCATTGAAACAGAAAAAAAAATCTTAACTATTCTCAAAAAAATTATATTCTTTATTTCAATTATTTTTTTTACTTATAAGGTATTTTTGGAAAGTTTTAAGAGTAGGCTTGTAATTTAAAAATGGCAGTACTTACAACCTATTGTAATGATCTTCAAAGTAGATCCCTTTCTGACTGAACACACAGAATCTAACAGTGGTTTCACTTTTGGAAGCATTCCTAGAAATTTTCTTTCTAAAGGGTGTAAGAACCTTCTCAGTACTAGCCTGGATGTCTTCAAAAATCAAGTTGTTTGCCTTTCAGTGAAAATTTCAGTTTAGTAAATAGGCAAAAAGAGGCCAGCAGGGATTATATCAGGGGAATAGGAGGTTGTGGAAGCATAGGAATTTGGCCAAAAATTCTGCTACTTAGAATACGTAATGAGCTGGTGTGTTGTCATGTTGGAGGACCCAATTATTGCCTTTCCACAATGCAGGCCTTTCCTTACGCACATTTTCTTGTTAAGAATGAAGGACACTTTTATAGTATTTCTAGCCGACTGTCTACCCCTGGGGCAAATTCATGATGCACAAAACATATAGAATCAAAGAAAACTAGCAACCCTTTCTTCACATTCAACTGACTTTGTTTTTGTTGTACTTTTTCAGTTGTGCCAAACTTGGACCTGCCTACCAGGCTAGTCTAGTGGTTAACGTGACATTGCAAATAAGCTGATTTCAAAAATGAGAATTCTAAGGTTCAAATCCTAGTAAAGGTAAACTTTTATATCGGATCTGAATACTAAATTATGGATACCAGTGTTCTTTAATGGTTCAGTTTCAATTAACCACACTTCTCAGGAGTGCTTAACCTGAAATTGTACAAAAGAGATGTATAATTCACATTCATACATATCCTCGTTCATCCTCTGACATAATACCTTATGGTAATTCTGGAGGCTAAACAGAAAAAGAGAGAAACTTGGACTCTTCTACTGCGATGGTAGTTTCTGGGTCAATTTCAGCCATATTAATTAGTTCTTGGGACACTTCAAGTTGGTGTTGAAATGCATTTTGTTAACACTCAAAGCATCTTCAGTTAAAATTGACTGAACTGCATGAAAACTTAAATTCAATTCATCCATCTCCCAAATAGTAAATCTAAGGACAGGTTTAAATCGCATACTTTTCACAATGTTTTCATTGGTTTTTGAAGGCTGGCTGCACCAAGAATTGATTCTGTTGAACCAGATAAAAACATTTGACCTGCTCAGACTTTTATCCCTGAAACTTGTTTTTAAGTGTTCATGTCTCTCCAAAACTGATTTCCCAGTTTCCAAACAAAATTTGACAAAAACTCGTTCCACTTTTTCATCCATTTTCTGAAATTAATAATCGGCCAAGAACTATAAAACATCGTCACTGATCAGAATGCCACTCACTACTGAACAAACATATCACATGATGGTTTTTTTTTTATGGTATTTCAACGACAAAATAAACTTCCACTTTCACACCTCCAAGCAAATCTAATCTCCCCTATTGAGGTGGCATCTGTTTTAAAACTTTCCAATCACACCTTATATTTATGAGAAAATATTTCTTTACTGAATCTATCTTTTCACAGGAATCCACTGAACACCTTCCACTTTCTTTCCAGGTATATAAATCCCATCTTTCGATATTATTTTCTCATAGCTTCTTTTTATCTCAATATCGTTACAGTTTTTCCTTTTTTTTTCTTTCCAATTTTCACTCTATCTTTTATGAAAATAATTTCTAAAAAGGATACCATCATTTCTGAAAAGGGGACAAAAGCATTTTGGTTGTGATCAAAATCTTTCCTTTATCTTTATCAAATTTACCCCTTTATGTTAAAATAAAGTTTAACAACATATAAGTTCACACTGAAAATCTCTTCTGCATTATGTAGCCTTTAAAAAGCATTTATGTTAATAAATAATAACTTACATGTATTTATAGAATACAAAAAATAAAAAACTGAAATTTACAACAGAAGTAATATATTACTGAATTTTTTTAAAAATTAGCTCACTATTCAAGACAAAAAAATATACATAAATACGAATATATTAAAATATTTAAAGAAATAAATAAAATAGAATAACAATTAACAACAGTTAAATTCTAATAATAATAATAGTAATATGACAAATAATCTGAAATTCTGTTATTAATTATTCTGAATTAAATTAATATATAAATTTAAATGTAATTACATTAATATCAATAAAGTTTATTTAATAGATTAATATTATACATACATTTTTTAATAATTAAATCTGTGCAAAAAATCAAATCACCATGTTAAAAATTACTTCTTAAATTTCACACATAAATTCAGCTAAGAATTAAAGTGCAATAGCTAACAACAAATAGCAGAAAATATTATTAATAAATAAATTTTATAATTTAATACATATACAATAAAAAAAAATAACAATACAAGATTATGATAAGATCTTCAATGTAAAAATTTACTCTGCAGGATTTTGTATTACAATCAATATGAACTCCCGATCTGCAACAAATAAGTTTCAAGGTAATTCTATATAAAACATTACATACAGACACTGTATATGCTTTTTGTTTGATTCATATAACTAACTCTGCAGCTTTGGTTGAAATGAGGTCCAGATGAGCTGCTTTTCCTTTTAAAATATAGCTAAGTATACTTGCTACATGTTCATTATAATATAACAGCAAATAGATAGCTGGGAGAAATGTAAGTATGGGGAAAGTGTTGATGACATTAAAGTACCTTTATTTAACATTAACAATAAACACAAGCAGTACAGATGCTTGTGCTACATTCCTTACACCTTACCATTTAAGTGTTTTCTAACTTTAGGAAAAATGGTTGAGAATACTGGATAAGACATAAATGTGTGCATGCTTGAGAATTACAAATAACTGAGGTAGGTATGTAAAGGTTTTGTAAATGAGAACAGCAACTGAGAAAATAAATCAATTAAAGTTCTATAAAAATTAACAGATTTCAGGAATTCCATTATTCCCAAAACACAGCCAATGTGCAGTTTTTAATATATAATGATTAAGACTACATAATCCACACAATTTAGTAAAATATGATGAACCATTAAGCTTTAAAGAGTATCACCAGATAAGATGAGGAATCCATGTGTTAAAACTTGATTATGCTCAAAATACTAATGATAAAAGACCACTTCTTCATAATGACTGTAAAATACTACTGTATTGTTTGGCACTAGATTTAATATGAAATAGTTTATATTCAATTACTCATTCTGCCTAAGTCAATGTTTCATAAAGTAGACATAATGAAAATAGTTAATTGTTAACATGATCTAAAAAATCAGCCCAGTACAAGGCTTTCTTAGGGCTAAATTAGCTATTTTTTTGTCTAGGAATCCAGCAGAAACAACACATATATTGCATTTGCTGAGAAGAAAAAAGATCAGTGAATATCCATTACTATTAAATAAACGGAATTACATCAGTATTTTAGTATCTACTGAATGGCAATGTTTGCACATGTATGGCAATTAATGTTTTAAATTCTGAATCTGCTATTATCTAATATACATCTTTTCCCAGAAATTTTCTTCACCAGAGACACACACAGATATTTGCATTTGTGGTCAGAAATTCCTTTAATATCAGGAAAAGATGTACATTAGATGGCAGTTTGATGACATCCACTAAACTGTCATTCACTGGAATAAGGAACAGACACAGTTCCTCAACTAGGGAATAAACAAGCTTATATCCATCTCAAAAATGATTAGATGTCAATGGCAGTTGTGTTGAACAGTAGCTTTAAAAGTATTTTGAGTTACTAGAAATTGTTATCAGTTTATGACAAATTAATTCTTGTGTAAAAATCACCCTCATAAGCTAAGTATATAATTTTCTGTCACACAGTTATTAGCTGGACAATACTATAACAAAATGCTCTACTTCTTCAAACTAGAAAAAAAAAAACTTTATAAGAAGAGAGTAGTGGTGCATTATAAAATGCACACGCATTCCATTAGTTAGAAAACTTTTGTTAACAAAACAGATGAAGAAATTATTTCTCAGAAAAATAAATTGCACTACATAAATCAGTAAAAAGAACAAATAAAAATAAACTGTAACTAATAAAAAAAGATTATCCCACAAAAAAGGGAAAAAATGTAGGAAATAATCTGCAGCTCAAATAAGAATAACTAACAGTCAGAGAATTTTGGCAACATCAATTCTTTTTGCTAGTATAAAGGTACGATGCAACACCATTCTAGTATATACACAATCAGCGAGAACATGATGAAGCATTACAGTAGTAGCCAAGGAAGAAACATTACTTCACATAAGGTAACCATGTATTAACCTAGCTAGTGAGCCCTAAATGCAAGCAATAGAGAACAACTTCTTCACAGCAACTGTCTTATACTAATAACTTTCAAAGCAATACATTAGATTCAGTCTGATGTAGCTTTCTGTCAATCATTCAGTCTGGCAAACTGTTCTGATTACCTTTGATAAAGAACATATAATCAGAATGCACAACATTTTTCTCAAAAGGTGGCTGAGTGTAAACTTTCTTACTTTACTTATTCATTACCTAGGACCTCTTAGATAACCAGAAACCCAGCTAAAACTAGCATGTCTATTTTGGTAACTGAGAAGAGAAACAAATATGTGAATGTCCATAGTTATTAGTTGCAAAATGAGTACAGGATGATTCACATAGTGTTACTGACGCTTCCTGAACTCATTGTACTACCAAAAACAATGAAAAGGTTCATATCAACATAGGTGCGGAATTGCTCCATTAATGAATTATAACTAGTGAAAGATTGTCGCTCATCCAGGACAAAGTATAAAATAAAACTATACAGAAATTCTAGGATCCAAAGTAAGAGTAAACTTGGTTTTTGACCAGACAAATTGATTCAAACAGGTTCCAGAACCATACCTCCAGTAGTTTTCATAATATCAAGACATAAAACAGAAAAATTTATTGTCCAAAAACATGTTTTTTTTATGTTTGTAATACAACAACTTTGTTAAATAACTAATAAATACAGGAAATTTATTATCAAAACATTTAATTCTGAGAAAATCAACTTAAAATAGCCATAAAAAACTAATACAAGTTCAAGAAATTTGTTTTTATTATTAACACTTACTATATGAAACAAAGCGATAACATGTACAAAACATGTTTGTTTTCCTGCGAAGTGCAATGATATAAAAAATAATGTCGTATTATAGAATAGAAATAAAGTTTAAAAAATTAATAAAATAAAAAATGTTACTAATGTTATTCAGTTCATAAAACTTTTTACCTCTGGAACCACTGTTAGGTTACATCATCAGAGGATGAGATGAATGAATTGTAGTGTTTAAAAAAATGCCATTCCTGACCGGGATCTGAACCCGGGACCTCCAGGTGAAAGGTCAAGACGCTACCACTCGTGCCACAGAGGCCAGTAATAATAAAACTTAATGTATCTTCCTCGAATTAGCTATCAAATTGAAAATTTGAGAAATTATGATTTTGTAAGTTGGTAAACACAGAAATCAGCTGGCTAACAATGCATTTTACATCATGCCATCAGTGCAATGCATGTCCGCGTCACATCTGTGAATTGTTGAAAGTACAGTACCGTTTATTTAAGTGTATATGTAATTGATGTTGTATTGCAAAAATGATTTTTTTATTTATGACCAGAGGAATATGCTGACATGGTATTTATATTAGGGGTGTGTTATGGAATTGCAACTACTGTTGCAGAATATCAGGCGTTTTCCTAACTGCAGAGTTTCCAAATCCTAAAACAATAAGTGGAACATTCCATACAATAAGAGAAATGAGTGCTTTTCCCATTATTACTCACCGTAATCGTTCTGCCCAATATGATGTCAATATTAATGAAAACTTTATCAAGGGTACTCAATGCAGTCCAGATATTATAATACATGATATCTTTTTCAGTAGTTCAGAGTTTCCCAGCCTATTGTGCGTGAACACATTGTTACAAGCTGTATCCTTACCATAATCAACGAGTATAAGTCTTCAACCAAGAGATCCCACTCTTCATTTGCAATACTGCAACTGGTTGAATATGAACCACCGATTGCACAGGTTCACTTTATTTACTGACAAGCCTCCGTTATCTTGGGATGCCACCTTCATAATAAACACACTTGGGCAGAAGTTAATTCACACATGATGATCAGCTAATTGGATCATTCATTCTCCCATGATGTCTAAATTTCAACATTTACATGAATTCTTTAAGGAGAAATTCCCACTGGTATTAAATGTTCTCTAGTAACAAGAAACAACATGTTCTTTCAACATGATGGTGCGCCTCCCCATTTCTCATGTGCCTATTGGCATATTTAAATGAGCTATTTCCAGATTGGCTGTAATGGGCCACATTCATGGCCACCAAGATTACCTGATCTAACAGTTAGTTTCTGCATGTAGGATTGTGTGAAAAGTATTGTGTACATGAGAAAAGTTCATATGCATGAAGAGCTGGTTGCTAATATTACAGATGTCACTGCATAAATTAAGTCGTGCACAATTGTGAAGAGTAATTCTAGCAATCAGACAGAAAGCAGCCAAATGTACTGAATAGAGGGAAGATTTTTGAAAATTTACTGTAAACTTTATTAAATGTTATCAACTACATTTTAATTTTTTTAACACTGTAACACTTGTACGTTTGTAACATTTAAAACCCCCGATGGGGAGTCTTATACTTTAAGACTTTGGGGGTTGGCGTCCCCACGGCCCTAGCCTCTGCAGCTTTTCTTCCC
>JAAAKQ030000024.1:13143-27108 GCA_010016005.3 Zanna intricata | reverse complement strand
TCTGTTCAAAATTACTGTAAACATTTAGTTTTGTTAAAATTTCCTTAACGAAAAGAAAAATTAATATCATAGTTGAAATAATTAACCCTTTGTCAGGATAAGGATCTATCATTACCCACACTTAAGAGATGGTACTCAGTTTAGTCTCAATGAATTTATTAAATTCGTGACTTAATTTTGCTGTAGTGTTGTACATTGGTTCTATATGTTTTACTGACATTTTCCAAAAATCACGTTCTGCACTACACACAACCTAATACTTTTTAGTGCTCACTTATTTTCTAATATATAACCTTGATTTTGATTAGTAATTGTTTCCATATTCTTTTTTTTTTTTAATTTTAGGATTTGATTTGTTTTTTATCGCTGATTTTTTAACAAACTGAGCCTACACTGGGCCTAAGTGGAAGACTTACCAACCATGATATTCATTAATATTTTGAAAAGTACAGCAACAGTGAATATATAAGTGACAAAAATAGTGTTTTGAAAATTACAATGATGTTCTAAACAACATTTTAAACAAAAGTGAGGATGAAATGGAATATAAACAGTACATTGAAGTATTATCACTTACAATACAGAAACCATATATTCTTGCAATACAGAAAACCAGGACAAAAACTGTCATCTACTCTCAAATTTCTTAACATTGTACAAAATTCAAACTTCATACTTCTTATGAATTTATTTAGTAATTTATGGATAGTGGTAAATTTTCTTTAAATTAAGTACAATGTTAGGAATATACAAAGAAAAATAACTTTTAATTTAAAATTTTTTTTTAATATAAACATTTTTAAGTGAAAAATATGGCATTTTCTAAACATAAATTCTACATAATTACCTGATTAAGTGGTAATTTTGTTCAAATTTATAAATTGAAAACAGCATTTAAATTTATGCATTGGTTTCAATAATACCTGCATGCCAGGATGAAAACTCATGAGTTTTAGCAAACACTCTCTAAAATAGCTGACAGCTAAGCCTCTGGAACTACCGTAAGATATTACTTTAGAGGATGAATGAGGATGATGTGTATAAATGTGATTGAAGTGTAGTCTTGTACAATCTCAGGTCAACCACTCCTGAGAAGTGTGGTTAATTGAAACCCAACTACCAAAGAACACCGGTATCCACAATCTAGTATTCAAATCCGTATAAAATTTTTATCTTTAATAGGATTTGAACCTTAGAACTCTCGACTTCAAAATCAGCTGATTTGCAATGTCGCGTTATCCACTAGACCAACCCAATGTGTTGGGGTTAAAATACTAGTTTGAGTTAATCCCACACAATTAAAAAGTAATAGATTCACCTTAGAATTAACATAATGACAACCTTTAGTTATGGTCAACATAATGACTTAAGAAAATTATACATAATTGATATGTCATATTCATACAACCATTTTATTATTTAAGATTAGTTCTTGCAGGCTATTTTTTTTCCCAGAAAATAAAACTACAAGATTTCTTGCATAACAACATATTTACAAGTTGCCATCTATAACGCCCATAAGATTTTATTACAAATTAGCTAGCTATCTGAGGATTCACTACCTGTATTTGCTAGTGCATTGCTTATCTGAAATAGCTGGAAAACAGCAAACTTCTATTTATTTATTTATTTATATATATATATATATATATATATATATATATATATAATCACTTTAACCTCCTTTATTAAGAATCTATATGCTGAAGAAAAAACCACAGTATAGAGAACTATTTACAATTCATACAGTATATGACCATAAAACATTTGTATGCATATGACACATGCCAGCAGAAAATTCAGTAATTTTCTTGAACGTTAGTAGTTTTAATTATGTACATTTACAAAAATCTGGCCATATTTGAACTGGATTTTTCAAATGAAGGGATAATGTCCTGAAACATTTTTCTGAATGAAGTAGTGTTGAGGAAAAGACATGTTATCCTAAGGCATCTATCTCAACCCCCTGGATACTCATAAATCCAGGCGTCTATCCTCCCATTTATCATTATTACTAAACACTGTGCTTTTAAATGTCAAAACCAGATACATTAAATTCAATTTTGTTGTAAAATCCATGAGGAGATGTAGACATTAAATGTTACCTTGGTAGCATGTCTTATTTTAACATTCCAAAAAAGCTGTTTACATTCAGAGAGTTTTTATAGCCTAGATAATGCTCACATTACTCAATAATAGCACAATTTGCCTACGCCCTTTCATTATCTCCTGTGATACTTATTGTACCACAATTAACAGTTTGTTTTGTGCTGAACATTCCAAGAATAATACATTCAGAGCATCAAATAGTTTGGAAAGAAGATTTATTTATTTTTAGTTCTAGATTTAGTAAAATTAGTACTTCAACAGTAGGGGGTTGAGGTAATAAATTTGATGGTTTTCTTACAAATCTATTATCTCAACCCCCAATTACAACTGCCAAATAAAATTCAGTTATTACTTTTAATGAGGTACTGAATCAACTTCCATAACTACTTTTACAGTCAAAAAATATCCAACTTTCCATTACAGATATTACAAATGATGAGAATTATTTTACAAGAAAGATGATCCGCAATAATAATGAGTAAAAACAATGAAACATTTCTACTATTTAAACATAATAGGCTAATATATAGATTTGTCTACGGTGGGGGAGAAGGAAGATTAACTGTATTATTCTCTAACATCTAAATAAACAAATAGAAAAATCAACTTAAACTTTAAAGAATAATCATCAAAGCAAGGTTTTCTTCTACATATCTCAAAATAAAAATAAGTCTATGGATAATCTGTAATAATGGAATTCAGGTAAAATTTATTAACGCACAAAAAAAAAATATCAATAATCATGGTGAAGAGATTATCTTAATGCATTTTGAAATAAATGAAAACATCTGTAACAGTTCAATTCATACCTACTGGAGAATTATATATTCTATTCTAGAATGTACAAAATGGTGGGGGGGGGGCAATTACAGATGTCCTACAAGTTGCTTAATATATCAAATGAACTATTTGCTTGTCACAGTTAAATAAACACAAGTTTCACTATTCCATATAAAAAAAAAAAAAAAAAGGTGAAAACTAATTTGAAACTATACTCTATACTGGTTGTACATTTGCGGGTAACTTAATAAATTCAAATTGGAACACCTAGTAAGCTATTTGCTACCCAAATTAAGTGGACAATGGCCTAACACAAAACTTAAAAAAAATCACTTATGTTATAAAAATATGAGATTTATTTTGGAATATAATTTTCTAATAATAGTTAGTTGAAGAGAGAATAATTAACATTACACCTCAATGAATTAACACAATACAATTTCGTGAAGTATGACATTCTTACAAGGAAATAACTGCATTCAACTTTAATCTTTCATGTAAAAAAAAAAAATCATTAGCACTAAATTATAAAAATCAATTGCACGATTCATTTTAGTATAGAGTAACAAATAGGAATTATAAATAAAATAAAATACAATACCATTAAAAAGAAATGCTTTGTTTGAAGTAAACTTAGCTTAATACTACACACAGCAAATGTTAAAAAGGAATAAAGTATGCAAAATGGATGCTTTACTTTGAGTAGGGCATGGCAGTTTTAATTCATAGCAAACAAATTAACAAAATCCCTAAAATGAAGGCAATTTTGAAGTACAGCAATCTAAAGCTGCCCTCTGTCAACTGTAAATGTTTAATAGTCTAGTACTACATAACAGATGTAACAAGTGGTAAATTAGCAAAATAAATAATATATCCAATTAGTATCTTCTCTGTGGTCTGTCAAAAGTATGTATCCTTTTTAATAATATACTAAATTTACATACTACTAATAAATCTGCAAAAGCAAAATGGCGTCTAGGGCTAAGATTTACGTTTTTCACTTAACAGTTTATAATTTTCATTTCAATTTACTTTTTCCAGGGTTTATATTACCTTTTCATCCAACGCGTGTATAAAATACAATTTATGAAAAGACTAAACTAAACCGTATTTAATTGAATACTTTGTCAATGAAATTACTCAATTACTAATAAACCGAGATGTTTTTACAGCCGAAAAATGTTATCCCACTAACAACCACAATCACTCTTAAAGAAAATCACATTACTTAAGCACGTTCTGAATTGTAAATTTTCACCACCCACTAGGATAAACCAGTTAAAAGATTTCCAATACTAATCCCAAAATTATTAGATACATCACCAAGAAATCCGCATTAACACCACACCCTAAAAAAAATAGCACTTTACAATTGCAGCAACTTTATACCCAATGACTATAAAAGGCAAAAGCAAAAACCTTAAAAGGTCCGCTTATAAAAATTGAAACTGAAAAATGAAATACTATTCCAAAACGAAATCATTTCCTTGCATGCTCGATGGAACTAAAGATCACTGCAGCGATTACTTTAGTAATAACAGAATATCACACAATTAAAGTGGAAAAATCATGTAAAGTCATTAATACTTACCTAAATTGCACGTGATAATCTAAATAGAAGAATTCCCTTCAACCAAATGAAATATCCACTTGCATACGGATGAAACGTGTAACATTAGCAGCATCAAAATGGCGGTAACCGAAAGTAGGCGAAATGAAGTTTGGGGTTTACAAGAGTAACAACATAAACTTAAACTCGCATCCAAAGAGCTATCGAGCAGAAATTTCGATGATGTGTACAATTAGGAAAGTAGTCAGCTGGAGGGAATTATGAAAAATTTCTTAAAGACGGATAAATAAAGTTATTATTTATTTAAAAAAAAAAAAACCAACAATAAGTAAAAAATACGCATTTTTAATTCTGTTTAAAATCAGTAAATTTAAAAGAACTTACTAACCCTCAATTTGGAGCTCACAAAAAAAAAAATCAAAAACTAATTATTTAATTTAAATAATATTATTTTTAATGGAGGTAATAAAGTCGGTTTTAATTTTTAAATATTTTATTTTATATTTTTTTAACAAATTGTACGTGGTATTCACACACTGTATTCATAACTTGAATACAGTAAAAATAAACTACATGAAAATAATAATCATTGAAATCAGTTTATTTTGTGAAGAAAAGGCCTCATAAAATTTATTTTTTAGTAATAATAAGTATGTAGGAGTTGTGTTGAGAACTACTATTTATGAACTCGGTTAAAAACTAAATTAATTTTCTGAAAAGTTGTTTACCACAGAATTATGCCTTAAAAGTTTCACTTTGAGTTTGATAATACAATAATTTTATTAAGCTTAGCCCGTTGGTATGATTATATAATGATTAAATAATTACATCCACTTAACCAACAATTTTATATATTTAGTCCAAGCGCTTTCAGAATGTAACTATTAATTAACATTAAAAACATGTTAATGTTTTTAAAAAAATTTTATAAGTTTTAGTTTTAATAAAATTAAAAACCGTGTTTTGAGTTCCTGATGATGAAACAGTTACGTTCCGAAAGTGCTTGGACTAAACATATAAAATTGTTGGTAAGTGGGCTTAATTATTTAATCACTGATAATTCATATTTTAAATTATGTATGTACGTTACTATAATGTTAAATTCAACTCAAAAATAATAAAGACCAAATAGTTGAGCTTTGAGCTGAATAAACCTATACTATAATATTAGTGATTAAAATCCTATTAGTTTAATACAAGACATAAATATTCATTTATAAAGGGCTGTTTGTTGTTAGTAGTTATTATTCTCGATATTTATAATACTGTTAATGCAATTAATTTTAATTAATTACATTAAGTATCATAATTTTTTCATGTTGAATATCTGTTATGCTTGAAATTATTTAGTAACAGTTAAATGAAAATGATGGGCTGACTGTGCCATGAAAATGGGTTGTGTTTATTTTCCATAAGTTCTCTTGATTTTGTATTGCAAACATTTGCTTACTAACTTCCTTTTTTATATTCTTGTAACTAGTACAATTTTCTAAACATAATAAATTAGTTCATGTTGAAATTTACTTGGATTGCCTTAAAGTGTACCTGTGTAATACGAGTAGCCTTTTAATACATTCATAACAGCAATAAATTTTTATTTTATTTTAAATTATATATGAAATATAATTCTTTAGTTGTGAGTTAGTTATTGGTCACCATTCTTTCAGTTATAACAATTTCTATGTTCAATTCTATATCTAACCAGTGTAAAACAATTATAATAAATATCACTACTTGACAAAACAAAAGTTGTTTTTGAATAGATTGAACTTTATCGAAAGTTTAAATAGTTAACACCTTAGAATCTCGTAATGAAATGTGTTCGAAATTACTGCTACGATTGTATTGTTTGTATTAGATTAATTTAAATTTACTAGGTGATTAATGAATTAGAAATTTGAATTAATAGATGAAAATGTTCATTTTAAATATTTCAGAGACAGTATAAGATGCAATAAAAAACACTATAATGGATATTAAAAGTCAGATATAAACTTAGCGTATTACATTTTTTAACATCGACAGAGTTACGCATCACCTAGTTAAAAATCGTATGTCAAGCATTTTAGAAACGATCTTTTTCAGACGAGAAAGATGGAAAACTTAAGCACGATTCCATCCTTAATCAGTTCAGGTTTTACGCTATTCTTCCGATGAAAGAAAAAAAAGAAGAGTTTTCCAGTTTTGAGGAATTCTGAAAACCACAAAAAGTATCTCAGAATTGTTCATTTAAATCTAAATATTTCATTTTGGTGTTCCGTTTTTGCTGCAACTTCAGTATATCTAAAAAGAGGTAAATCGAATAGAATTAAGTTGGTAATTACAATTTTTTAATGATAATTATTACTACAAGCTTCATTGCTTTGGAAAAAGACAACATGGAAATAGGAGCAGCGTGACAACATCCGACTGATTTTAGAACGCACCCGGCCTGGCTAGCCGGTGAGTCTATAGTCTTGATGACATATAGCATTTATTGTTGTTTTGACGTCTGCAATATGAAGCGTTGTAAAACTTTTTGTTAATGATATTAAATGTACTATTTATCATAAATATCATTCTAATTTATTCTTAGTATTTTTGCGCTTATTATTAAGTTTCTGCGTTTTATGTTATTATAAAAACTGTTTGGGTTCAAGGCTAAGAAATGGCGGCCAAGCAAAGTATGGATCTTAAAGCTAGATGTAAAATATATCAGCTGTTGGCGTTTGCCAGTAAAATTATGTCATCGTTTCAATTGCTGTTGTTCCCTAATCCTTATTTTATGAACCGAGAAATGGGATAATTGTTCTAGTTACCGTTAGAGAAGTGTTGAAGTTTGATGAATATCTAATCGAAAATACTTCTTTTTAAAGAAGTTCTATTAATATTTATTTAAAAACTGGGACTAATTTAATTGAGCTTTAGGTAGGCTAACGGATTTTCCTAAACATGTTTCAATACGTAGTGGAATGTGTGGAGTCTAGATAGTGTGCAATTATACGCTTATAGGTTACAATGCCGTTGATATACATTAATTTAAGAGGAGGATTTCTGAATACTGTATTTCAAAATAATTCATCTATAGAATGATTAGCAGGTTTGTATATTCACTTTTGAGTGTATAACTAATATCATAATGCTAAATATGTTTAGCGTTGTGATATGAATTAGAGTTTGAGAATACGGTTTTATTAAAAATTAGGCAAACCCTTGTCATTTTGTAATTACGATTATATATAACTTTATTATTTGATAAGTGACTACATTTTCGTATTTTTTGTTCACATTTAGGATGTAAAATTATTAGCAGAAGTGAAACTGAATGCTGCAGGTTAAGCGACTATTTTTGCTTATAATTTAATCGTTAGGTGTTCGTTTTTGTTATTATTCATTTTGTTAGCAAGACAATCAAGAAAAATGTTAGTTTTGCCTAGTTTTAAATTATTTCACGTTTATAATTAATTGGTTGTATAAGTATTACTGTTCTGGTTGATGGAATAAATACAGGAATTTGTTTTGTAATGAATAAGAATTTCTATTTTATTCCATTTTTAAATGTATTAATGCAAGGATTCAAGCACATCTTTTCAAAGTGCATTATTTTAATTTAAATTGTGGTTCAGTAAAAAATTCTAGTGCAAGTATACAAATTTAATGAAGTAGAGAAAGTAGGTTTATGCTTACTTATGTTCTTTGTGATGCAGAACTTCATAAGTTTTATATATTCGAAGAAGAGCTGCGTTAAGTTTTACCCATGAAGATGTTATATTTTTCCTTGTGCATGTATTTACGTTAGTTGTAATACTGCTTTTTAAGTCATTCAATATCTAATAACATTTTAGACAGATGTTTTTATCTTGTTGAATCAAAAGTGTTGAATATCATGATTTTAATGATTTATGGGTTATTTAAATTATCATTGAATGAGTTTTTGTATCGTAAGAAATTTTCTCCAATGAACCTGTTTGTAAACTTATTTTGCTAAGTTTGTTACAATTGCAATTTTTTTTTAAGATACCATTTCTATCACCCTGATGGTTTTCTTTGAATTTACCAGATTGTTTTGAAAAGATTTTGTGAATTAAATGATTTTGATTTACTATCCTTGTAATAGCTGTGAAAGGTACCAATCTTTAAATTGTAGCCTTTTTTTAAAATGTTATCTCTTATTTTTCTTATGTATTCTAATGTACTGCAATAGAAATCTAGTGCCAGTTTTCTCTTTTAATATTTTGCTCCTTGTGACTAGAGTTAACAGAGCATGAGGTGGTTTATTGAAAATATATGTGTTTTCTAATTAATTTTTTTAAAATTAAAATGTGTTAACTTTGTTTAATGAGATTTTATATTGAAAAACCACGTGAACTAAATAGTTCACTTGGTTTTGAAAGCAAGCAGAAACATTTTATATTTGACAGAGCTAAATTCCTGTTTTTGAGATTTATACATTTCTTTGAAAATGGCAATGTATTGCTAAATGACAATAATTGCTGGTATTTTGTTAAACTTGCACAAGCTATACATGAGTAATAAAATATTCATTACCCTGGTATTGGTTATTCCCTGCTATGAGCAAGCCCTAGAAAAATCTTTAAAATTTTAAATATAAAGAAATGACATGTCTATAATTATTTACTAAGTAAGATTTTTTAAAAGATGATTTAAGGAAATACTTTTACAAATAGTGGATAATAAAAGAATTTATAATTTTAATATTTTTTGTACATTATTTTTCTTTGTGGTGCCAGTATTTTTAGCTATCAAAGTTTTATTACTCTACCAAAATATTAAACATAATTTTTATTAAGTCTAATGGTGATGGAGTGAAAAATAAAAGTATTTCTTTTTTTTTTGTTCTTAATGAAAAAAGTCATCAAAATGTTAGTGTGCAGATGAATTCAAGTTAAACCGAAGTTTTTTGTGAACGGTTTTAAGATTTATTTGTTTTTCAATTAACGCTTTCAAAAATGTTACTTTATTTTGTATTGATTTCATTCATTTGTCTTTATTTTTTGTATCATTCTTATTTCAAATAAGAATTTATTAATTTAGGATCAATCCATTTGAAGTGACCCAAGGATGGTTGCTTCACCAATTCAAAAACAATTGAAACTTATCCACTTGTTTTCACTCAGGACCTTAAAACTGTTTTTTTTTTTTTTTAATTTTTCTATTTTTAGCAGTTTACTTGTGGTGGCCATTTTTTGTTACGGGGTAGACACCTATTTTTATGTAAGGGTTAACGGAAAAAATAAAAAACTATTGGTCCTGCACCCAATAGTCTTTTGTTTCAAAGATCCCAATCTTTGGTATCAAAGATGAAACAAAAAGCAATTTATTCTTATTTTCTCAAGGTAAAAGATTGGTCCAGTGTTTCATTTACCTATTCTCTTCTTTCTACAAGGAAATAACCTATAAAGTTGAACATGAAAAACTGTGAAATTTCACTTGAGGCAGGGATGGCATGCACAGTTTGAATTATTTTTTTATATGTAGGTATATGTTAGTAGTTTTATCATAAGTAATATTAATGGTGATATATTTACTTCTAATTTTTTATAGATTTTCTGAAAACTAATTTTTTTTTTAATTTCAAGTTTTGGCTTCAAATAACTCTAAAGGGCCTGATGATACAAAAATCTTAAATTTGCATAACTTGCTGTATTTTTGTAGATATTTATGGCAAATAGTAACGTTTCTTATGTATTGTACTAATAAAAAAATTTTAACCTCTCAGAAATCATGAAAAACCTGTTAAAAGCGATATCATTTTGTCTCGCTAAATAAGCTCCAAGGGAGTTCTTGTCTTCCTGACTCTTTAATACTTTTATACTTATTGCTATAGTTGAAATAAACTTGACATTGGTCAAGGTTGAAAATTGACATTGGTCAAATTAATTACCATCTTAAATATGATAATAATATTACAAATAAAGAATTTCAAGAAGTGATCGTGAAATTACTTTTCAATTTTAGGTTGTAAATATATCTGAGAAAATATAAAAAGAATGTGATAATCTTGCATGATGTCTTTGTGAAAAAAAACATTTGTCAGGTTTACTGTATGGTTGTCAGTGAGATAGTTGATGTTCTTTTGCAGCTGCCAATTTTACAAAGTCTGGTTCAATTATAGATATTTGAAGTCTTAAATCTTATTCTACATTAAGTTTATTTCTATGAAGACTAGAGCAGAATGTAATACATTCAAGAAGACTAGAGCAGAAAATGTACACCAACAAAGTATGTTGATGGAAATGGCAATAAGTGTTGTAATGCAGTTTGGGAAACATCTAGGTTTTGCATGCAATTACAATTGCGACATGGTCATATTAGCAAATAGAATTTTCAAATTCTAATCACATGATAATTCTTAACAATTATTCTACTTCAATGAGAAAGATATTTTCTGTTACCATGAAGGGGTTAATTATCCAGTTATTTCTATTAGAGGAAGGAAAATATTCCCTTAATTTCAATGCCAGTGACTCAAGATGTTCTTCTATATTTTCAGTCTACTTGATGAGATTTGACCATCGTTTGATGCAAGAAAGTTACTGAGCGAGGCAAATTAATTAAACTACTTTTATTAGTAACTTAGTGTGACCAAAGTTTAATTTCTTTATTGTTGTTTCAATCTTATTCTGAACAAAGAACACTGTTTAAGATGAACTATGAAGACTGGCATTTAGTGCATTTAGAAAGCTAAATCAGAGAAATAGGAAAGACAAACAAACCAAGAAAAGTTCTATAAATAATCTGTGTCTTCAAATTGGTAGTCAAGAAGAAAAATTCTCACCTCATCAAGCATTTCCCATCTGTGTTAACAGTTTATCTCACATGATAACCATTGCACTTCTAAACGAAACAGTAAATTTTGGTGTTCATTTTCCATTAATTGACTTTGTGTGCTGAAGATGTGAGAATTAAGAAGCAGAAATTTAACTTTTTGTTTTCATGTGTAATCAAGAATGAATTTCATATAAGTAGGCATAGTATGTGAGACCAATGCTTCAAAATGAATGGTTCAGTGATAGTATCCATATTATCATCTACAGTGATTTTGCAGATGGCACAGTGGATTTTATATGTGTCACAAGTTCCTTAAACTATCCTATCATTGCCCTAATGGTATCTGTGAACACTCCAGCACATTTATCCCAGTTAGTTTCATAGCCTTCAAAAATATTATTAACAACAAACATAGCTTCACTGGTAGCATGTAATGGTGCTGCATTGCAAAATAACAGCTTTCATAAATGGCATTACTATATTCATACCTCACAAGCATAATAGATTCGCATTGCGTAAAATGTATTATTGCTTTCATCCAGTTGCAATGTAAAATATTCACTTGATTGCACCCATTCAACTAATGTACTCTACATTTTCTGCCATTTCATTGATCTGTATTTTGTTGCGTTGCTTAATAATAATTAGTTTTCTTTATATATTTATCGCCACACATGATAGTTTCTCTTTACTGTGGGAAGAATTAGCTGTTCTGTTTACACACCATGAGCAATTTCATAGGAAGCTAGAATGGCCATTTTGTGTTTGATCTGATGCAAAACTCACTGATTTTTACATTCATTTAGTTGTACAAACTTGCTTCAAAAATATTTAGGAGTGTTTTATTTGTATAGTCATTATGTTTAATTTTGTAAATGCTGCCGCAGTTTTTATGGTTTCATCGACTCATTTGGTATAACTTCATTGAAAATAATACATGTGCTTCTCATCCCCAACTTTACTTATAACACTGTGAATCCAAATTCTTAGTAATTATCCAAATACTTTTCAATATTTCTTTAACTGTATTTGTAAATTGAAATGCTATGTGAATTGCTGCCTTCACTGTTTATACACTTCAGTGAATCTTTTTTCAACCAATGATCCACACTGTTCAAATGAAAATTAACTTTAAATCATAAGTACCACTTTTTAAACTTCTGAGAGAACAATTTATGAAAATCTGAACCAACCACACCCAAAGAGGAGATAACTCCTGCAATTATTATGTGTCTCCTACACTGTTATTATATGTATTTCTTGTGCTAATAAAAGACAGCTGGTAAGAAACTGCACGAAGAAATTGCAGTCATCTATGTGTATATTGAAGGAGAAACTTGCTGAAGGCTGAGGAGAGATTCTTGGGAAAAGCTTGGCAAAGAATAGGTTATTAAAATTTACCCAAGTAATGGTACAAACATTGCTTTGTAAATTTTGAAGCTGAGAAATTCTTGTGACAAAACTAAACATATTCTTACAAACTGAGAATATGATAAATTGAAGTTTAAAATAATCTTATTCAGAAAATAAAATTAATTTTTCTTATTAATATTACTTTTTACTTTTAAAGTTGTTTGTTGAAAACAGGTGCTCTTTCACACCCACTCGCACATATTAGAAACTGCTATCTTAGGTCATCCAACCCTTTCTTCTCTAATCCATCTAGCCCTTTATCATCTACTACCTAATGAATGCTAGATGGATGAGGGGGTTGAAAACATTTTCAGTATTCAATTTTTCACTTCAGAATTTTGTCATCAGAAGCAAATATTTTTTTGGAAAAGTATGGTTTGGATATATATTTAAATTTTTTATTAAAGGGCCCAGCCGTAAAACCTGAGAGGGGTCCCAGGTGTGGGAATGGGGTAGAATCTAATGATAGCAATTAACTTTTTACTTTTATAATGATTGACATATTTTAAAAAATTGTTAAAAATGCTGTTATATTTATTTATGTTATTAAAAGAGGACTATCTATTTTTCTATTTATGTTATTAAAAGAGGTTAAGGAGCCTAGAAGAAAAATATGTATAACACCATTCATTCTTTTTATTTTGTTTAATTAGCAAAAAATTCTTGAGAACCTGCAGAATACATTTATTAATGAAAGATAAAGGAGATTAAGAAAGAGTGAGTTGTGAGAAAGGAGGGGGGTAATCTACTAAGGAAGAAGTGCTAAATTAGGCAGTTATCCTGAGTACATTAAATTCCTTCCAAGTAATTTGGTCTATCCATATTTCTTCATTACTGATGAACAGGTTTGTTGCACTGATCAGCTCAGATATATTCAGGAATAAAAGTTGCATTATCAGGAAATGCTAAAAAGATATCGTGGAACATACCAAGGCTATGTTAAGAAAAACCTGTGCTTCTTCTATTTACTGTGATTTATGTTAAATGTAGACGAATACAATGAGCTTTAAATCAAGATTGCTACTTGAAGGATAAAGTGTGCACTAAATATCCCTTTTGTTGTTAATTTTTCTTTATTATGGTTATTCATAAAGCTATAACAAATTTATTTTTAACATAAGCAGAATCCCACAATTCAGTGTATATGGATTAATAATTTACATTACATAAATTAATTTGATAAATAACAAATTTTCCATTATTATTTTATAATTATACTATTTTATAAGTATATTATCCTCTACATTGTTGACCATCAATAAATTCATGGCCGGCCTCCGTAGCTGGAATGGTAGCGTCTCGGCTTTTCATCTGGAGGTCCC
>JAAAKQ030000024.1:2070-13043 GCA_010016005.3 Zanna intricata | reverse complement strand
TTTCAATTAACCACACTTCTCAAGAGTGGTCGACCTGAGATTGTACAAGACTACACTTCATTCACATCATCCTCATTTCATCCTCTGAGGTAATACCTTACGGTAGTTCAGGAGGCTAAACAGATAAAGAAAGGATTTGAAAAAAATACCATATCTCTAACGATTCCCTAGAATAACAAATTTCTAAACGTTTAGCCATTAGACCGATGAAAACAACTAGGAAATTCAGTTTGAAGTATGATTTATAAAAAAAAAAATTAAAAAATATCTTTATTATTTAGTTTATAATCAATTAATTAGAAATTTTATTTAAATATTCATTATTTTCATTTTTAAAAAAAATAACATTTATCAGTTCTTTATTTAAATAAAAAAAAAAAAAAAATCAGCCGAACTAACAACACGCCGATAAATATTAACTTAATGTCGACTTCAAAATATCGAAGTTTAGAGAATTTAAATACTTTTTTAATTTTGCTTTATTTTTTTAACTTTATTTTATTTTACATTTTTTAATTAATTTTTTTTTTTGTTAAAAATGTAGGAGGGACTTGAAAAAATAATTGTTACTTGATTTCACAAGTAACACAAAAATGATAAATTTACGTCTTGAAAAAATAAGGGAAAGGAATGCAGAAATATAATTAAACTATTAACGTGAAAGACTTAAGGTACTCCATAATATAGGATTTTATATTGTTCTTTTTTTAAATACATTATTTTAAAAAAATTTCTTTGAATTATTGCGAAAATATGTTGACTAATTAAGTGTAATCAGGTTTTATATATATGAAGATACTATAAAAATTCTATCCTACAAAAAATGAATCATCAAAAAAATTTTTAAATTATTTATGAAAAAATAATCTACTTATTTGGAAAGACTTACAACGGGACCAGTAGAAAAAATCCCTCTATAAATAAATAAAAAAATCGTAAAATTCGGTGTTTGTAGTATTTAAAAATGTCAAAATTTTCGCTAAAAATTTATACCCAAAAAATTCGAATATATTCGAGGTGTAGAATTTAAAAAAAAAATGATATGAGTAGTGTAGAAATTCTACTTAGTTTTCTTTTTGTTTTTGTCAAATTCCTTTAATTTTCATACATTTTTGATTAATTAAATTTAAAAGATAAATATTTTTTTTCAGAACTGTTATTTTACTAAAAAAAAAAAAAAAAATTATAAAAAAAAAAATGTTCAAACATCTATAAAAATCCTTAACGAGAAGCGCAAACGCGTCCAGTACAAGGATGGATTCAACATCACAACCAATCTTCTACGTCTGATTGTCATTGGAGTTTGCGCATTAAAAGATAGGCAAAATTGTGCGTATAATGTGGCCTATTTTCTTCTCGTTTTATGTATATTCAATATTCATGTAATTTTGATAAAAATTACAATAAAAATATTGATTATAGAAAAAAAAAAAATTGAAAATCATATCGTACGGATACTCAATAAATGATTTTCTTTTTTAACACCGTTACATTAGAACACGAAAGCTTGGTAACAATCTTGTAAAAGGATTGATTACATTCTAATACTGTATGTATATAGTTATTAGAAAGTGAAAGGAATAAGGTTAAACATAATAATCGTAAAGTTAACTCGTTATATTTATCAACTTATTGTAAATTTTAATTAATAAAGTTTCTTTTTTCCTTCTAAAAAAAAAAAAAGAAACTGAATCATTTAGCGTAAATAAAATAATGAAATATACTAAAAAAAAATTAAATAGATGTATTAAATAATTATTTCCTTTTTTTTTTATGTTCCCTTCGGCTGTTTTTTCTCTATTTTCAAATTTGTGCATTTTATTTATTACAAAATGAATATTATAATTTAAAACGGAATCATTTTATAAATCTTATCTACTGATTGATTCCTTAATAATAAACAAACAGATATTTGAATACTTCTCATTGTCGAAGAATCAAACTTTTTTTTGATGATATGAAAAAATATAAATCTTATCGAAAATAAATGAACTGTAATCTACACTGTTTGTAAAACCTAGTATTATAATAATAATAATAGAACTTTTTTTTACCACAATTAAGTATGTTTTTAGAGGAATGAGATGAATGAATTGTAGCGTATGAGAAAAATATTAGAATTATATTACAATTAAGTAAATAATATTAGAATTAGATTGATTTAGGTTAACTTTTTTTTAAAAAATCGTATTATTTACATTCGAAACATGTAAATTACAATTTATCTAAAATTAGATTTTAATTTTATAGTTGTATTTGAATTAGGCATTCCGATGAAGAGGGTGACTGTCTCTGATAGTTCCTGGTTGCGCCATTGGGTACGTTACTACGATTACAATAAATCTATAGGGTAGAATTAGGTCAACGACTGTTGCCGAATATATGATACGAAAAAAAATAATTAGACTATGACTACTGAGAAACGACTACATATGTGTGACGATAATTATATTAACCGTGTCTTCTCCCAGATGGAATTCTCTTATGTTGATATTTCTCGGTTTCTATTGCTTTACACAACGTCTTGTATGACGTCATGGAATTAGAATTACCTACCTCACAGCTGTGGTGACGTCATCAAGAAAGGTTGTTATGTAGAATAATTTAATTTTCGTTAATATTATTTGTTTATTTTTATTCAGCTTATAACTTATAGTGTCAGCTTCTTCTATTTGTAAATTTGAGACGATATTAAAGTAAACAAAAAAAATATATATTTATCGATTAAAAATTATTTACTCATCGGAAATACTTCTTAATCGAGTTAACAAAAACATTTGATAATATCTTCTCATTTACAAGTGAACGAGATTGTGTTATTGATTGTGTGTTGTATGTTTACAGTTTAATTAAAATAACCGTCGAGCGAGTACTTTTCACAGCATCTTCAAATTCATTGATCCCGCTTTGCTGACACTTCGATCAGATACAAAACGCAGTGCATTGTGGGTAAACTGCCATATTAGTTTTCCACCCCGGAGTTGAATAACGAAAGCCAGAGGAGTATAAGGGGCTGTATCAGGCAATTATACAGTCTTCATTATGGCTGGGAATCCGGGGTTGGAACAGTTAATTCCTATTGTAAATAAATTGCAAGATGCATTTACGCAACTTGGTGTACATATGCAATTGGATCTTCCACAGATAGCTGTGGTGGGTGGACAGAGTGCTGGCAAAAGTTCCGTGTTGGAAAATTTCGTTGGGAGGTAAGCCTGATTTTTCTTTAGTTAAATAATATTTTTCTGAAGTTTATAGGGACAGTTCAATTTGTTGTAGCAAATATGTTAATGAATTATCATAACAGTATGCAGTGTTTCCGAGAATGTTTATTACATAAAACGTGATAACATTTATTTATTTTATTTTCTACCTTAATCGAGTTCTTTTGAAAAATTATGAAATTCAAACATAATGTTAATTGAATTTATTGCTAATAAACATTTAAATGTACTATTTCTATATTGAACTGTGTAGCCTATATTAGGTTAGGTGTGGTCTCGGTACTTATATAGTGACATTTCATTTCATAACCTATATTCTTTGTTTCTTTTAGTTATTTTTATCTTAAATATTACCTACTGCCATAATTTACGCACGTGTTCTTTATGGTAGGAATTAAAATAATGTTAATTTACTAATATAATATTATTTTTTTTATATTTATTTACATTCTAAAACTGGATGACATAATTTAAGTACTTGTTCCCCTTATTAAAAATTATGTTTTGAGTTCATATTGAAAATATAAAAATTTTAATTTTATTCTGCAGTGAAGCTTATTTTTGTAATCTTATCTTTTATGTCTCCTTGCATTTAATATCTATTTTTCTATTATTTCCTTATTTATATTCATCTTTCTAGGAATGTAATGTTTTAAGACATTTTTGTGGCCTGTTTTTTTCATTTTTCTAACTGTATAAAGGTTTTTAAAAGCAGTTTCTGTCTGTTTTACACAGAAATATTTAAGAACTTTACATTTTTTTTTTTTTTTTAATTGATTTTTGTTGTCATGTTATTTGAAACGTATGACATGCCTTTTTAAAATTAAAATGGAGACTTAAATGTGTTAGTACACGTTAAAATTTGATGTATATATTATTATTTAATTACATAATTTAATATTAGTTGTTTTTAATTATCTCTGTATCTGAATACTCTTTTTTGTTTTTGTTAATAATTTTGTCACTCGTCGTTGCCTTGTATCATGATTTTTTTAACATTGTAATATTTTACTTTCCTCTTTATATAACTCTTTTAAACACCAAAATTTGTCTGTAAGATTCGCACCAAAATGCCATCTTTAAGATTTTGTTCAAATTTAATCTACTCTGTACATTTTAAGACGTTAAAATATTACAAATATCAAGTGACAAAATTTTTTTATTAGACTTATTTCAAAATTCTTTATTATTCTCCTTTCTCAATTACATATTGTAAATATTTCACTGGTATGAAGTGCTATGTTCTTTACAAGTATTGTAATGAAATTGCAGTACTATTTTTAAATGATAGATTTATACTTGGTACTCTTTTTATCCCTAAAGTACTTGCTTGAACCTATCTTTTGTTGAACTTTCCTTATGGTATTTATGATCTGCAATCTTATATAAACAAATTTCTGCAATGCAGTTTTTATTATGTAAAAAAACTAGTGCAATTTCCTTAAAGTTTCCTAAGTTCTAAAAGCCCTCTAACTTGATATTTTATTCCTTATTATCCTTCATTTTGTCCCATTTCATTACTTTTATTATTATTTAATTTTAAGATGAATTTTATTTTGAGCTGTAACTCCACACTATTCATTATTTCTAGTTTTATTTCTTAAAGACGATGTTGTTAGCAAATCATAAGATCTTTCTTTTCTCTTCTTGGATTTCAATTCTATTTTCATTTGTGTAGTATTATAACTTGTATGCACAAGTTTGAAAGCAGCAAGAAACCTGTTGCTGTCATCTTTTTGTAATATGATATCTGTTGCTTCTCTCCTACTTTGATTTAAAGTTAATGTTGTTAGGTTATCACTTGAATACGTATGTATTACAATAGTCTTGATATACACATACTCCAGTTTTGAGAGCTTTTCATTTCAGAAAGAACTTTGAATAAGTTGACATAGTTGATTTGGTTAAATTTAAATATAAATTAATTGATATTTTTTAAGTTATTATCTTTATGATCTATTTTAGTTATGATTAAATGTAAAATTTTGTTTTTATTTTAGAATCTTGATAATTCTGCTAGCTAGCTGTATGTTATCTGAAATTGTTTATAAGCAGCTATTTTCAAGCAATGGCTTTTATTCAGACCTATATCTTAGGTGATACAGACTTGATGTATTTAGTTTTTCAGTGTTGTATAACTTTATTTAAAAGCAATGTTTAAAAATAATTTTGGTGGGATACGTTAAGTTCATCAATATGCTAATTTTCTTTGCTTGTTGAAATGTAAGCTAATTTTGTTCGTGAACAGTAAAACTGTAATCAATATCTTCCTATAATTTGATATACTTTTTCTTGGACTGTTATAAGGAGTAGCAAGTTTTTGTAAGTTGAATGCATTGATTTAAGAAATTACAGATATATTATAGAAGTCATTTGGAATTCTGGTTTTTATATATATATATATATATATGTACTACTATAAATAAACATCATTGCAATTGAGATATATATATATATTTTTTTTATTTACAATTGAACCTATAATTTTATAACAACGGTTTAAATACATCACAACTCCTCCTTCTATGTGTTGAGTTGGGTAAAAATAATTGGGTAATAAAATAAAAGTAAACAAATTGAAATGAAGATATTACAATGAAATAAATTTCTTTAAATTTTGTTTTTTTTTTTTGGTGAATTATTTAAAACATTTATCATCCTAAGTGAATAACAAAAAATGTAGTATTTAAGTGTAGTGTTGTAATGCTATTACAATATCGATTTTGATAACTCAGAATTCAAAATGTGGAAGATACTAATAGAAAACTATATAGTTCACTTATAGTCAGGACACAAGACTACTGATATTTAATTATTTTAATTGCAGGTACATTATAATTTATTTATTATCTAAGAATTTCAGTTGAGTATTTAATTACAAAACAACATTCCATTTTTTTTTATTAGAGACTGTAAGTAGTGTTTTCTTGTAGTATATTTTAGATGTGTGAATTACTAGGGAAAAAGAGAAAAAATTACCTAATACTGGTTTATTCTTTAATGACTGTTTTACAGAGATAAAAAAATGAAAAGATTTTCTGCTTCTGCAATAGAAAGGTTTTCCATTTTAAAGGCAATATATTAAAATTTTTTATTTTTTATTCATATAAAAAAAATATTCATTTATTCATATATATAATAAATAAAACAATTTTAAATTAGCCGTAAGTGAGTACAGTTTACCGAGTTTTATAGAATGAGCCAACCATTCTTATCAAACAAGTTAAACTGTCAAACTCCATTGATAACAAATACAAATATTAAAGGAAGAAAATTAAAATAAACAAAAATAATTTAGTCTTATTTATATATAAGCTATATAATAATCCAGGGTTATGTCCATTTTGTATCCAGTTGTCTGTAATTTTGCAGTTAAAGTAGAAAATGAAAAATTTGAGATAAAAAATATTTTTGTGCTATAATTTTTGTTAATTAATTTTAATTTACATTGTTTCAAATAAAAATTATGTACTGCCAATTTTTTTTATTGAGTAGTTTCTTTGTCATTAACCCAGAACTAAAATATTACTTCAAAAAGGTTAGTAATTTAAGAGTTTGTCACTGGGATCTCAAAATTGACTTTAGCAGGATTTTCATCTCTATGCAATCTCCTACTGATGTAACTACTTCTCTTTTTAATTATGCAAGCCTTATTTTTTTTTATTATTAGTATAAACTTGTATTAATATTAACACCTGAAATTCTGAAAAAGTTTCTTACTCTTATAGGATTTAGATAATAAACTTTTGGTATTGCATTTCCATCTTTGATTCATGAAATTTTTATATTTTGTGATTAATTGATGTTATAACCAAGATCAGCTAAGGATTTTTAATTTAGTTACAAAAAATTTAAATGATGATCACTCATTATATCTATGGAACCAGCATTTCTATAGGTCAGTAACTACTAAAAATTGATTTTTTAGGTAGATTTCATAAGAAAGCCCACCGGGCTGGTCTAGTGGTTAACGCGACATCGCAAATCTGTTGATTTCAAACTCTAAGAGTTCTAAGGTTCAAAGGTAGCTATTATTATACAGATTTGAATACTAGATCGTGGATACCGGTGTTCTTTGGTGATTGGGTTTTAATTAATCACACATCTCAGGAGTAGTCGATCTGAGATTGTGCCAGACTACACTTCATTCACATTCATACACATCATCCTCATTCATCGTATGAAGTAATACCTTATGGTAGTTCCGGACGCTAAACAGAAAAAGAGAGAGATTTCATCATAAAGGTACCTATTGCAATGGGTATTGAATTCTGGAAAATTTCAACATATCTTCGCATTTCATATCCTCTAGACCCCAAAATTACTGTCAGTTCAAAAGTGTATAAATATATACACATATATATATGTGTGTGTTTCACTTTCTTGTATACACAACTGCTGTAATTTTGCACCAGTTACTGTCAAATTGATACATAAAGTATAACAACCCAAAATCTTGGTTGAGTTATTGGACCATGGGGTAAATGGGGGCTTTTTGAAAAGAAAATTGCTATAACTTTCTTATTAAGTAAAAAATTGAATTCGTTTGAAAAGTTCCTGCTATTAGGTTTTTTACTATTAAGTAAAGCTTTTTGATATCACCAACCATTGGCCTAGGGGGTAGAGAAAACAGGGTTTTGAAAAAGAAAAACATACCTTCCTTAATAGGCACAGTATCAAATCAGTTTAAAATACTTGTTAATCTTCTAAATATTATCTAAAACTTATGTCTGAAACAATGTTTGATATGACCAAAAAGTTTGCTGGAATTCTAAGAAGATGGAGTTTGTCATATGCTAAACATGTGAAACTTTTTTCACAAGCAATCATTGTCATATTGAGTAAATTTGAAGTTTTTCATAACTTTAAGGTGGAAATCTTTTTTATCTCTAATTAGCAATGATGAAATCTAACTCCATCTTCTGGAGTGCCGAAAGGGTTTTTTTTTTTAAATGGTTATGAGATTAATTTATTCATGGAGTGCATTTATTTTGATTATGAAAACAAAATACTTTCCACTGTGACTACAATTATGATTTTTTAATTAGTTCCCAGGAGTTGTTATACAGTTTTATGGCTCATATTTTAATCAAGTCCTATTGTTGTTTGGTACTGAATATGGAGAAGCAAGCAAGAAGGTTATTCAGTAGTTATTTAAAATTATTTTTTTATATAAACATACTGTTTGTTTAGAGTTGGACTATTGAATCAAAATTAGGGTATTTTTTACTATGGTAGAGATGAGGTTTCTTAAAAATTTGTTGGAGAGATCATGTAAAGAAAAAATCTGTTAGGGATATTTTAAAATGGAGAACCTGAATCTGATACTGATAGGCAAATGGCCAGGTAGAGAAGAAGTAATATTTGCTAATATAATCGTTATGAATTGGTTAGGTTCATTTAGTGATAAAATATTGTTCTTTCTTGCGGAATGTCGGGTATTAATCCCTATAGAACGTAGTTTACTTTTATCACCTTGTTAGAAGAAGGTAATTGAACAAATTATGGCTGCTGGTTTATAAAATACAAAAGCGAGTTAATGATGATCTAATTTTATTTAACTTTTTTTTTGTGTTCAGTCATTTGACTTGTTTGATGCAGCTCTCTAAGATTCCCTATCTATTGTCAGTTGTTTCATTTCGGTATACATCCTACATCTTACATCCCTAACAATTTGTTTTACATATTCCAAATGTTGCCTATCCCATAATTTATCCCATCTACCTGTCCCTCCAATATCAAAGCAACCCAGGATGCCTTAATGTGGCCCATAAGTCTATCTTCTTTTAACAATATTTCTCCAAATGCTTTTTTTTCATCGATTTGCCACAACACCTCTTCATTTGTCATCCATCTGATTTTTAACTTTCTCTTACAGCACCATATTTCAAAAGCTTCTAATCTTCTCTTCTCAGTTACTCCGATTATCCAAGTTTCACTTCCATATAAAGCTACGCTCCAAACATATACTTTCAAAAACGTTTTCGTGATGTTTAAATTAATTTTTGATGTAAGCAAATTATATTTCTGGCTGAAGGTTCATTTTGCTTTTGCTATTCGGCTGAGGTTTTATATCGCTCCTACTTTGTCCATCTTTAGTAATTCTATTTCCCAAATAACAAAATTCTACTTCCATAATTTTTTCTCTTCCTATTTTTATATTCAGTAGACCATGTACATTATTTCTACTACATCTCATTGTTTTTGTTTTGTTTATTTTCATGTAGTAATTCTTGCGTAGGACTTCATCCATTCCATTCAGTGTTTCTTCTAAATCTTTTTTACTCTGCTATAATTACTATATATCAGCCCACTGGGCTGGTCTAGTAGTTAACGTGACATTGTAAATCAGCTGATTCCGAAGTTGAGAGTTCCAAGGTTCAAATCCTAGTAAAGGTAGTTATTTTTATATGGATTTGAATGCTAGATCATGGATAACATGTTCTTTGGTGGTTGGGTTTCAGTTAACCACACTTCTCAGGAGTAGTCGACCTGAGATTGTATAAGACTACACTTCATTCATATTCATACATATCATCCTCTGAAGCAATACCTTACAGTTGTTCAAGAGACTAAACAAAAAAAAAAAAAAAAGGATTACTGTATCTTCACCAAATCGTAGCATCTTTATCTTTTCACCTTGCACTGTTATTCCAGATTTAAATTGTTCTTTAACATCATTAATGCTAGTTCTATGTAAAGATTAAAAAGGTACGGGGATAAGGAACATCCTTGTTGGACTTTCTTTTTTATTACTTCTTCTTATGTTCTTCGATTATTACTTTTGTAGTTTGATTCCTGTAAATATTAGTAATTGTTTTTTTTATCTCTACACTTGAACCTGAAATTTTTAAAAATGCTGAACATTTTATTCCAGTCAGGCGTTATCAAATGCCTTTTCTAAGTTTATGAATGCCTTGTTTGTTAGTTTGTTTTTCTTTAATCTTCCTTCTACTGTTAATCTGAGTGGTAAATTTGCTTTCCGTGTCCGTATAATTTTCCTGAACCCAAATTTGGTTTTCTCCTAATACTTCTACTCTCCTCTCAATTCTGTGCAGAATTCTAGTTAAGATTTTCGATGCACGAGTAGTTAAGCTAATTGTTCTATTTTCTTCTCATTTATTTGCATCTCTTTCTTTGGAATCATGATTATAATACTGTTTTTGAAGTTTATGTAACTTCCCATTTTTTGTAAATACTACACACCCCAGTTTGTGTAATCTATCACTTCCTCACCTGTACTGCGCAGTAATTCTGCAGGTATCCCGCCTATCCCAGGAGCCTTTTTCCCATTCAAGTCTTTTAATGCTGTATTAAATTCAGATCTCAGTATTGCATCTCCCTTTTCAACCTCTTCGACTTCCTCTTCTTCTCCTATAACACCAGTTTTTAATTCATTTCCTCCTTAAAACTCTTCAGTATATTCCACCCACCTATTGACCTTTTCTTTCATATTATAAATCAGTGTACCATCTTAATATAACACATTATTAGATTTTAATTTATGTACCACAAAGTCATCTTAACTTTCCTGTATGTTCCGTCTATTTTACCAATGATAATTTTTTTTCCCACTTCTGAATACTCTTCTTTAATCCATTCTTCTTCCAATAATTTGCACTTCATGTTTGTAGTATTTCTTAATTGTTGATAATTCCTTTTACCTTCTTCATCACTAGCATCCTTATACTTTCTACATTCATTTGTCAGCTGCAATAGATCCTTTGATATCCAAGGTTTTTTAACAGTTCT
>JAAAKQ030000022.1:312534-322616 GCA_010016005.3 Zanna intricata | reverse complement strand
AAAAAAGATGCATTTGGAAAAATATAGTTAAAAGAAGAGACAGACTTATAGGCCATACATTAAGGCATCCTGGAATAGTTTAGATTAGCTTTGATATTGGAAGGACAGGTAGATGGGAAAAATTGTGCAGGCAGGCAACGGTTTGAATATGTAAAACAAATTGTTAGGAATGTAGGATGTAAGAGGTATGCCGAAATGAAACGACTGGTACTAGATAGGGAATGTTGGAGAGCTGCATCAAACCAGTCCAAATGATTGAAGACAAAAAACAAAAAATATTACTTGAAATATTTTTTTCCTATTTAACCTTCGGAACCACCGTTAAGGTATATCTTCAGAGGAAGAGATGAATGAATTGCAGTGTGTGAAAAATGACCGTGATTCGAACCCGGGACCTCCGGATGAAAGGCCGAGACGCTACTACTCGCGCCACGGAGGCCGGCACTTGAAATATTAGGTTAGAGTAAAAGTGTCTTTATTAATCTTTAAATTACAATCTAATACTTCATTTTTTTAAATTATTATGAAGTAACCTCAATAAAATTGAAACAGGGGAAATTCATTAAAATCTATAGGGATATATATTATCAAAAAGACAAACAGATGCACAAACAAAAA
Organism: Zanna intricata; assembly: GCA_010016005.3. Lineage (NCBI taxonomy): Eukaryota > Metazoa > Arthropoda > Insecta > Hemiptera > Fulgoridae > Zanna > Zanna intricata. The sequence goes on along the minus strand of JAAAKQ030000022.1, from coordinate 321,998 downwards.
TAATTTCATTCTAAATAATAATTTTCAGTTAATATTAAATAATCAGATATTTCCCCAAATCTATTACATCTACACATAGGTAATAAACCCTTAGGTACATATTACATAGGTAATTATTACCTATTACATTATTAGGTATTATTACATAGGTAATATACTTATTATTAAAAGTTCGTAAAAATTTTATTTCAATAATAACTTAAAAAAATTTAAACTTAAATTTTTTTTTCTCTTTTATTGTTTTTATTGAATTATTTATTATAAACATTTTTTTTTTTACATTCAGAGGTTAATAATTATTAATAAATAAATATATTTAATCTAAAAAAAGTAGGATATGAAGTCAGATTCGAACTGAAGTGTCTTCCCAAGATCCAATAATTTCAGTAATTAAAATTTCATTTGGTTATAACTCTGAAACCAATGAAAATAAGTACTGCTTATCTTCAATGAGTACAACTTATCGTTGAAAAGCTCTAACTAATGACTTTTTACTGCAGCTAAAAAATGTCAAAAATTCAATTTTTTTTCGGATTTTAGGCTTTATTGGACATTTTTGATTAAGTCGATTGCAATCAAAAGGGAAGTGCACAATTAGATGTTTACAACTGCCTTAAATGAAAAATTTTAACATTCTATGGCTAATGGTTATTAAGTTATACAAGATACGTATGTACATACACACCCACACGCTATAACTAGTAAGAATGTTTAAGTTTGGTCAAAATGGATATTTCCGTTGAAATCTGAATACCGAAATTAATCGCAATTATAATACTTCCTTTCTTATACTTAAATAAAAAGAGTTATGCTGAGAGGCGATTCCGGCCGGCCCTGGGATGGGAAGGGGGAGGTATTTTAATGGGTGAGAGCCCCACAGTCATCTGTGCGTGTAGATGTCGGCTGCTAGAGCTTTTTCCTCCTCCTACACAAAACAAAAAAATAAAAAATAAAAAAAAGTAAAACTTAGCAGTACCTTAACAAAAATAAATTTATAAAGTTAAAACTCTGACATTTCTAAATAAATTAAAGTATATGTAGTTTTTATAGATATTATATGATATTTGTTAAATATTTATGTTCAATAATTATTTTTAGAGTATATTCTGTTTAGTTAAAAAGTTGAAATTTGACATAATTATTCTTATCTAAGATGTTCTTTTAAAAAAATAAGCAATAATTATTTTGATTTATTATTCCTAAGGGAGTAAATTAGAAAGGGTTTTAAATAGTGCTCAGACCGGAAGAGCTGTAAACGTGGAACTTGTGAAGGATGTTCCCCTTAGGCAGTAAGCTTTTACGCTAAGAAGAGTTATTTCTCACTTAACCGTAAGAGAGTAAAAAAAAAAGCGTAATAATAGATGGTTTTTAAAACCAGCCTATTTCATTCTGGTTGAGATGTAATATTAAAATTATTTTAGCAGTATATACTAGAACAATTATCACATTATTAAAGGAAACTGCGTAGTAATTTCCTTTAATTTTAAACCCCATTTAACGCCCACTATACTACCGAGTGATTATAAAAGGATTTTACAAGTTTAAAAGCATACAAAATCTTATTTAGATACCTTACAGATTGGATTAAGGTTTCATTTCATAGAACATATCAAACTTTGGCGCCCAATTTATCCCAAAATTTCGGAATTCTAGACGGTAGTGAGGTGGTGCCTTCTCTTATTGATAGTAATTATGTCTACCTTGGTTATCATAGTGTAACTGAGAATTAAACAATTTTTAAGCATATGTCCAGATAAACTAAACCGTTTACAGCTACCTCCTGGAAGAAGAATGAATCTTACAGTTTTGTTTGCTTAGGGTACAAAAAAACATTGACTTTAGAATTTTCATTAATGTGTTGCAAAGTTCATGAGAGTTTTTGCTGCTTGAAATTCGGCAATTACATGTGTTTAATTTGCCGCTGGTGTGAAATCACTAGTTGAATCATCACTAAAAATAATATTGTCTAAAAATGTATCATTCTTTACAATTTTATCCATCATTTCTACACCAAACTGCAGCCGAGCGAAGTTGTCGTCATCTATATTGTGTTGAACCACAGATAGTTTGTATGGCCTCAAGTACAATCGTTTACATAATACGCGCCAAACACTCCTTTTTGGAATGCTAATGTCAGGTAATGGACGTCAAATTGATTTATTCGTACTACTAGCAAATGTTTCTTTGAGTTGTTTCACAGGAGTTTCAGGGAGGAGCAGTCGTCCTGGTGACTTTATATATTTAACAGAACAACCTGTCTCGATGAAAGCCAAAAGTAAATTGTATGCCTATTATTTCATTGAAGTGCAGTTGCTGACCGTTAACGTTCCGCACCAGTAAATGTATCTATTTTTAACAAAGATGGTGGACAGCGCTGGTGGGCGAATTCGATTCTAATAAACTACTTCTGTCAATACTTGATGTATTTTTCAATGGAATGAGAACTTAACGTAGCTTGAAAATATGTAAATAAATTTTTGTATGCTTTAAAATTTTTAAAGTCCTTTTTAAAACGCCCGATACATCTCTCTATTTTACTGTTTAGCTTCCGGAACTACCGTAAGGTATTACTTTAGAGAATAATATGTATGAATGTGAATGAAGTGTAATCTTGTACAATATCAGGTCAACCACTCCAGAGAAGTGTGGTTAATTGAAACCCAACCACTAAAGAACACCGGTCTCCTCGATCTATTATTCATACCCGTATAAAAGTACCTGTACCTGAGTAGGATACTCAGGTAAAAGTATCTATACTAGGATTTGAACCTTGGAACACTGGACTTCGAAATCAGCTGCTTTGCGATGTCACGTTAAGCACTAGACCAGCCCGGTGGACTTCCCAGTACATCTGCTCTACCGTTTATTGTTATAAGTGATTGACGCTTAAAATTCAGGGCTAATATTCGATATTATATTAAAACATAGCTCTGTTCTCTTTTTGAATCACTTCATAAAATGTTCATATCCATTCAAGCGAAAAAAAACATAATAGTCCAATCTCTTCTTCTCCAAGTATAATGGGATTATTTATTTTGTTCAAAACTCCTAAATATTTTTATCACAGTTATAATAAAGGTCAGAAATTTCCTATAGAAGAAGTGTAATATCTGAAAATAATTTTTTTTTTTTTTTACCTCCAGAACCACAGTTAAGTATATCTTCAGAGGATGAGATGAATGAATTGTAGCGTGTATGAAAAATGCCATGCCTGACCGGGATTCGAACCCGGGACCTACGGATGAAAGGCCGAGATGCTACTACTCCTCCACAGAGGGCGCTAATAATAATACTGAAATGTCTATTTTAATATCTTTACAAAACAGTAGAACTGAAAGAATGGATTTCCTTATTTGTATGGGTATTTATAACGCACTGAATAGAAAATAAAATTGAAAAACTATTAAATTCTATGAGAACGTATTTCACTGTTAATAAACGGGGGTAAAACGTTTTTTGAACATCTTTTTAATATTCCTCAGCAACGGAATTCCTAAGCAACGGAAACATTGCTTAAAATATATTTAGTAGCATTTTGTATATAAAAATGCTTTTTTATTCGATAACATCATGAGTACTTGCTTTTAGACCTTTACATTTCTTAAAACTTATGTTGATCATACTGTAATATTTTTTTATTTTTCATTATTTTATCTGTAATTAAATCTGCATCGTACCTTCCTGCTGCGTCATAAATATTTACAATTGATTAACTTATTAATATTTTATTATCTGATTTATGAGTCGGTTAGATGTTTATTTATAAATATTAACAGTAATATTGTAATTTATGTTAATAAATTTTATTAATTTAGTTAATAAATGTTTTATTAACTGAAATTTATTTTATTATAACATTTGAATTTAATTTTACTTATTAATTTATGATGTAGTCTTAATTACTGTTATAAACTTTATTAAAACTAGTTTTTTAATTAACTCGCTAATTTATTTTTATTATCAGCGCTTTATTAATCATATTATAAGTATACATTTTTAAATGATGTAAATGAATCTATCTACTGTTCTTCAATTACAAATCTTTATTATTATTGATTGTAGTGATATTTTATTAAATTTTGCTTCTTTCTACTTTTTTTTTTTTTTTTTTTTAACATTTAATTACTAATCCTCTCTTTCTCTGTTTAGCCTTCGGAACTACCGTAAGGTATTACTTCAGAGGATGATATGTATGAATATGAATGTGAAGTGTAGTCTTGTACAACTTCAGGTCGACTATAGTTTCCATTTCCACACTTCTCAGGAGTGGTCGAACTGAAATTGTACAAGACCACACTTCATTCACATTCATACATATCATCCTCTGAAGTAATACCTTACGGTAGTTCCGTAGGCTAAACAGATAAAGAAAGTACCTCAACGGCTGAATCGATTTAGATATATGACTTGGAATCTATGTTATCTAGAGTGATAAAATATATAAATATATATGTTTAAATACATTAAAAAAAAAAAAAAATTATACTATACACAACATTGTCACCTGCATGATCTAAAATTATCCTAGTTTCAACCACCAAGGAACACCGGTATCCACAATCTATTATTCAAATCCGTGTATTCAATCCGAATCGACACTTAATTACTAGGATGGGCGAAAAGTCACCTATGCTGAGGAAAATTTGGCTGGCATACGTGGAAAACACTGTATATAATAACATTCTCCTTCTAGATGTCCCCCTAATTTGCAGTGCCCTGCATGGTAATTTAGAAAAAGGTTACCAGTTGTTTGAACGTTATGTACCCGTAGTTGTATGGAAACCGTAGACCACCACGGGGTCATCGCGGGGTATGTCGAGCTCGGACCCAGGACGCTATCCGCCCCAGGCTAGCTAACAGGCTAACAGGCTCCGCCAAGATGTTGTTAGGCGACCTGTCTCCTACCGACTAAACCTCCCTCACCGCTCTTCTCTGCGCCCGAGACCGGACCCACAATTAAGTGTTATAACGCAGTCTCGGGGGGAATGAATCCGACATCTTCGGTAAAAAAAAACTGCTTCCGCAGTGCGTGGAACAGGCTGCCTGCGACTCTCCATTTTCAGTGTATCTGCAACAAAACAGACTCACCCACTAATCACTCAAACAAAAAACATCATCCACATAAAAAATATTCATACTGGTGTAATATGGATGTGTAAATGTTCTCGTATATAAGTGTTCACGTTTTGGGATCAGGAGGTCCCGTACGTCATCACCATTGCCCACCCGCGGCAATGGTGCACAACTGCTCAGTAGAAGGCTGTCAATCCCCCTGGCTGCTCTGTGTTATTGTTTGTTTATCTTAACGGATGTTTTTTATTTTTTATTTATTATATATATATTTTTTTTATTATGATAATTCTTCAAATAAGCTCGAAATTTGTGACGTGAAATATGAAATCGACATTTTTTTAGCAAAAATGCCTTGCGCAACCTGGGTTCGAACTCAGGATTTCCATGTGTAAAGTTGTGACGGTCTCATTCTGCCTTGGAGATCAGCAAATATTAGGTTTTATGTTTCCTTGATCGAGGTTTTTGGTTATATTGTATTATGTATCATATGAAATTAAAAATCATTCCTCCCAATTGTATTTATTATACCGTTATTAAATTTAAAAATTTTATGTATTTATATTGTATATATATATATATATATATTGAGTTTTGTAATTATTATTGATGCAGTTTTTTTATTATTATATATTATATGTATAAATTATAAATATAATTATATTATATTATAATAAATATAATAATAATTATATTATTATTATTATATAATTAACTTTATTATAATAATTGTTATATAATTATATATATTATATGTTTAAACATTTATTCTATTTATTTTTAAGACTATTATATTAGGATAACCAGTATTTAAATTTTTCAATAAATATATACAATTGTTTCCCTATTTTGACCAGCTAAATCATCGCGTAACAACTTTCATTTAGCTCTAATTTTTTTCTTAATATTTTCTCACGTTTCTTTCTGAATAGTTTTCTTTTTCTTCTTGTGGTACATTTGCTTCTTCTTTTTATTTGTAATTACTAGTAGTTGTACAGTAGGATATCTTGAATTTTGCAATTAACACAGGTAATCCATTATTTTAAAAATATTTTTTATTTGTCTGCTCTGCTGTAAATTATTAATTATTATTTTAATATTTTAGTTGTAATTCTTCATTGACTCAATTATTAAATTTTAAGTGTCATGTAATCTTGACACAGGCAATGCCTAATAAGGTATCTAGTTCTTTTAAACAATTTCTATTTAATTTTAACTTTATTAATGTACATATCTAAATTTAATTTTTGTTTATTTTTTTATTTTATTTTATTTTTTTATTTTTTTTATTTTTTTTTTTTAAATTTTTTTTTATTTTTTTTTTTTTATTTTATTTCTTATAATAATATGTGTATTAAGTGCTTAATAAGATCGCTGTTTGTATAAAAATGTTATAAATTGTGTAATGGTTGAAAGAATAAAAATGATTTGGTTTATTGGAGGGATATTTGAATCAGAAACTTTTAATTTTTTTTTTTATAATTTTTCTAAATGTTTCTCTATTTTTAATATATACATATATATATATAATATATATATATATATATATATATATTTTAGTTATTTGTTTTTCTTTTAAATCTTTAACAATTTCGAAGAATGCAAGCCATTATAGTTTTACTTTTTTACCTGCTAAGTGATCGAAATTTTCTTTATTAATTAATTATTATTCATTCAATAAAGGTAGCCATAAAATTTGTGTCTTTACCTTTTAATTGTATTAAAAAATATTCTGATTATTTCATATAATTTTTCATTGGATGATATTTTTCACCCTTCTTCGGTTTTTCCAGGCGAGAAGATTTTATGTAAAATTCTTCTTTCGTATTCATTTGTTTTTTTTTAGTAAACTTTTATTATTGATAGCTAAATATAGAAATGCTTATATAGAATATAGAAACCTTCTGGTTTTAACCCAGTATTATACTGTTTTAGTTTTGTATTTCTGGGTAAGAATTTTCTAACTTTTTAGCTAATGAAGAGATTTTAATCAGTTGTATTATTCTTTATTATAGAGCTTACTTTTTTATTATTATTTTACTGAGGTATTTCATTTATTTAACTTTTCCATTTCTCCTAATTCTGTTTTTAAAATTTTTAATGCGATTTTAAAGTTAATCTTATACCTATTTCGTTCTTTTCGCTGGAAATTTGTGGACATATTATGGTAGCAATTTTATTTACGAGTTCTGTATAATAACACACGCACGCACGCGCACCACACACACACACACACACACACTTATAAAACAAAATGAAATAATATAAATATTTCTGATAATATAATTTTCCGGTATGATGTAATAATATCAGCATTAATTACTGCTTGCCATCTAATGAGACGTCATTATCGTAAGAAAAAGATGATGGAAAATTGAAGAAGAATATGATGGAATAATTATCCGTGGGTTTGCCGAGTCGGGAAGGCAGTTGCGGCGGATTGTGTTCCACGCCTAGCCTCAATCCGTCCAACTCCTTTCCGTCTCGGCGACCCCCTACCGCAAGAAATCATTCAAGTTCTACGTAATACAACTGTCTTCTTTAGATTAAGTTAAAATTTTGTTACGTTTTTTTAAGTATGTTAAAAATTTTTAATTATCGATATCACTAAGATAGACAGAGATAAAAATGTATTTTTTATGTAATAAAATTACTTATCTCTTCAATTATTTATTATTTAATTTATACCTAATCTAAAAAATAATTCATAAATTAAGAACTAATGATCTTATCTTTAATAACAGTAGTTAAAAAAAAAAAAAAATTATTAAAATAAGGGAATGAAGGATTTGAGTTTCCTTAGGACAACTTAAATAATAATATTGTACCATGATATAAAATTTTGTACATAAATTAAATCTATGAAGTTTACTTCAGGCTATTAGAATAATTTATGGAAAACTTTTTCAAATATAGTATGTATCACGAAGTTCTGTCAGAACTTTCACAAATTATTCTACAAATGAAAATAATGGATAAAGTACATATATACATTTGTAGTTAAATGCTTTGTTTGCGAGTTACGCCTAGTAAAATATTTCTCTCGGATTTCAGCTACCCTGGTGAAATCACGTCTCGTACTGTAATTTTTAGAACGTTAATTAAAAGTAATAATTAGTAATTTTTCAAGGTCTTTCATCTGAAAATCGAATAAAGTAGGTAGCAGAAGCTTATCTAAAATAGTCTTTTTAGAAATTTGGCGAGAAATCCCATAAATTGGGATTGAAAAATCCTGTTTTTATGTTTGAAGTACAATAACTTTGTTAAATGGTTAATAAATAATATTTTAAACAAAACTTGTAGAAAATATTATTTAAAAAAAAATGTTTAAGATTACTTGAATAAAATAATGAAATGAAAATTTTTACTATTTAATATTGTAATCGCAAAAAATTCCGGTTTTCAGTTTTCAATGGAAATATCCGTTTTGACCATTTCTGAATTCATTTTGACTTATTTTGGCGTGATATCTGTACGTATCTTGCAAACAAATTAATCAGCCAATAATATTTTGGATTTAGAACTGTTGTAACATCTAATTCTAATAGAATTTTCTTGATACTCGATACTCAGGCCAGTGTTTCGGTCATGAAGGTCTAGTCGCATGACCATCTTGCTCCGCAGATTTAACTACGCTGGATATTTTCTGATGGAATTTCATTAAAATCGGATTTATAAAATGCCTTTGCCTGCAGATTTGTTTAGGTAAAACTTAGAATTAACACCGCAGATAGAGGTAATTCCCCTTGCTTTGGCTACAGTCTGGAATGAAATCTATTTCAGATGGAATGGATGTCATGTTACAAATGGAAACCATATCGAACCAAAGTGAATGTTGTGTGACAAACGTGATTTGTTTTTTATGAAATGAATCCTCAAGTTATCTCATTAGATCTTTAACCTATATAATTTTAATGTTGTGAAATCCTTTTTGAATCATCCGTTCCAGAAAACAATTACATTATGTAGAAAAAATAACATAAAAAAAAGACGTGAAAAAAAATTACATTACAAAAAAAAAAAAAAAAACATTAGAAAGAAAAAAATACAATAAAAAATTACATAATTGATTAAAAAATTAAAAAAAATTACAATAAGAAAAAAATACAAGTAGAAAAAAAATCATTATGTACTAAAAATGTGATTTTAATGAAATTATACATAATTTTTGTAGCAAGATTTATTGAAATTATATTTTGTTATTTATTACTATTATTTTAACTAATTGTAAATTATAACAACTGACGTAATACATTATCTATTATGTAAATTGTTAAGTTTCAATTAATCTCTTGAAAATTTATTTTTTTATGTTAGAATATTTTTTTTTTTTTTTGTCTTCAGTCATTTGACTGGTTTGATGCAGCTCTCCAAGATTCCCTATCCAGTGCCAG
>JAAAKQ030000022.1:266540-292842 GCA_010016005.3 Zanna intricata | reverse complement strand
TAAAACTATATAACCGCAGCGCGGAAGCGCGAAACCTCGCGCCTACTCTAAATCAATCTAACTACCCATGTGACTTTCAATGCCATATGCGCAACAATTAAATCGATTGGAGATCAAATTCCCACTCAAAACACTACCAAAGAACACCACTATTAACATTAGCCTACTCAGAAATAAGTATAATTCAAAAAGGAAATTGGCTTAAATATTTTTATTCTGTTTGCAGTTTAGAAAGCCTATAATAAAAATAATTAAGACCGAAATCAAAGTTTTGCCGTAATTATAAAATGTAGATTCATTATATTCATCTTGAAATTTATGAAGTAATATGTAATGAATTAAAAAAGCAATTGCATAGAGTACATGGTCTAAATAAGGAAAGTACAAGTTATTAAGTTCACAATAACAGGAATTTTTTTTTTTCCAAAATCAAAAGCAGCAGAAGGAGCTGTGGGCAGTATCATACAGCCTATTGATCTAATTTTTGTAGGAATGGCTCCTTACACGTTTCTGCTAGTGCGGTATTATTAACTACAAACAAATAGGTAGTACAACTCAATTCTACCTAAGATCTTAGCAGATTGTAAATTCAAAAACTGAATTTTATTGATAATACTAAGAAAATCCCCTTCTGTTCTCAGTTTCACTGTGGAGTTATGGAAAATTAAAATCATTAAATGCACATAATTCTCATTCTTTTCATTTGTGAAACAAAGACTGGAATCTGGTAAACTAATTTGGAATCTATTCTTTGCATATTTCAGTCCTAGATTATTTATTTATATATATTTTTTAAATATCTGTGTTTCAAATTGACTAATATTTACGAAAGCCACGTTTCAAATCATCAATTATATAACATAGTTCATGGCCAAGTATGAAGTGATATTGGTATGTTGAACGGAATAAGGGATGTTTCATGTTTCATTATCTAGTTATTCTAATAGGTCATGAAGAACGTTGTAAAACTAATTACTTTCTCATTAATACAGCAGTGAAGTGAATATTTAATTCTGCATCAGAAACATCAGATGACATATTTCCAAGAACGTCGATTTATCAGTTAATGCTTGAAGTTACAGCAAACGTTTCACTATCAATTACACGTCAGTGGTATAGAACCATTCTAAATCAAATGTAATATTATTAAAATTGTTAACCATTTATATTGTCAAATTTTATTTTGATAATTTTGTATATTTTTGGTTTTTTAATCTACTTTGCCTGCTTTTTACATTACTTATTTCTTGTTTTGTAATTCTGAACACGCTCAACATTCATTCAGTGATATTTCTACTGTAATTAAGTATTTATTAATACCATTTATTAGAAAGCAATTTTGTTGTTTAAATAAGTAAATATTGTATTCAGTTAAAATAGAGTCCAGAACTTGACCACAGAAACAATTTTTGCTGATGGACGCCACTATTTAAGGAGGGAAGTACAAAGTGATCAACATGAATTAAAACAATACAACATGAAAATGTGCAAAGATAATTACATTGAAAAGAGTAAGATTAATGTTATGACTGATGGTGTTAAACTGAAACAGTTAAGAAATTTACGCGATAGTATTTGCAGGTGAAAGCAACTCAGAAAACAAATTAGGAGCAAAAATACGGAAGATTTCTAGTTTTTATCAAAATTTTATAATATAAGAAACATAAAAAATGTTTAAATCTTACAAACTTTTTAAGAAAAGAATGTTTACATTACTTAAATGAAGTCATAAGCTTTCACAGAATAAAAATATTTTTAAACTTGATTTACTAAAACAAAACATTAGTAGCTATGATCAAATTACGTGATAAAGAATTAGAACATTAATGTAAAAAAAAAAAAAAAAAAAAAAAGATTAAATTAAATATTTTGTTTCCCACAGCAAAAGACTGCTTTTATTTCAGCTTTCGAGATTGTTTCATATAACTACTGGTCTCATGAAAAAATAGAATAGACTTTATAAAAATTGAACTACCAGTGATTCCAACAGTGATGCAAAGACATATTTCCACTACAATGTGAAATAAGACCAATAAAAAACAAAATTTTAGAAAGGCTTTTTCTTTGTATGAATTTTTTAATGGTAAATTTATTTCTGCAATTTAGTTCATAATATTCAAATATTATTTAAACTAATATTTTATAATATGACAAAAACCGTACAATTGTTTAATAGAAAATATCTATGAACCACTTGAAATCAGTCACTTATGTGATAACTGGCTTCACTACAGAGGTGACTGATATAAAATAATCTTATCTATGGAAATAACTACATAATTTTATCAATCCGAAGCAAGTGTAGCCAACTCCTCATAGTTAATGACCAAATATTTATGGAATAAAAATTGACTAACTACAAGACTATTTTTGAAAAATTTATTGGAGCAGATAGTCATTCATCAATTTATCTTCACCCCATTACACCACAGATTCCAATCCAAAAACAATACAGGGGAAATAACAACATCTCCAAGTTGGCAATAGATTATTATACAAAGCCTATCTTATCATAATACAACAAACTCTCAATTATCCAAAAACAGCTTATATGCACTGTGGTTTAACCATAATGTGTCCAAACCAAAATTATCTTATTTAAATGATAGTTAAAAAGTGGAATTTTGTACCATAAATTCATTTGATTTTATTTGCAAACTTTTTTTACTTATAAAAAAGATCTTGTTTAGAATATTTGATAATATAGAAGAATCATAAAAAAAAGAATCAAAAGCAGTACTCGTAAAATTGTATTAAATATCATAAATAAAATATTAATTTACACAGTCCATCCCACAGGAAAAGTAACTTATGTGAAATAAAATAAAAGACTTTCTTTACTTTTAAATAATTATTCAATACACAACCGGAAGCATTGGAAAAATTGAAATAATTCTGATACTCAACCTTAGAAAATTGCCTTAAGTATAGTAGCCCTCTGGATATCTGAAATTGTGTCGAAACGCTTTCCTTTGCCATTTTCAGTTTTAGAAATAACCAGATGTCGCACAGAGACAAATCAGACAAATAAGGAGGGTATTCAAACACCATGATACATTTTTGAGCCAAGAAATCGCATATGATCTTATTTTTGTGCACCGATGCATTGTTGTGCAACTAACACCATGTTGCTTGATTTCTATACTCAAGTCGAACCCAAACAATCCTTGCCCACAAACGACTTAAAACACCCAAATAGTAATCCGCACTCACCATTTGACCTTCTGGAGCAAATTCTTTATGGATAATTCCTTTTAAATCAAAGAAAACAGTGAGCAGTGTCTTGACACGGCTTTTCTGCATGCACACTTTTTTCAGTCTTGGAAGTTTCGGACCTTTACATTCCAAGCTTTGGCGCTTTAAAAAGGGGCTGGTACTGTAAACACCATGTTTCATCACCTATTATAATGAAAGACATGAAGACTGAGTTCCTAGTGGCCGATCTTTTCATGTCTCTCCAGTGTTCCACTCTGCAATCTTTCTGATCATCAATGAATGCGTGGGGCACAAAGCGACAACAGATATTCTTTTTGCCCAAATTTTCAGTTAGAATGCAATGCACAGTTGATTTAGGAATTCCAGTAATTACCTCAATTAACCTGACAGATGCACAACAATCATTTCAAAGAATTTCAGCCACTTATTGAACATTTTCTTCTACTTGAACTGTTGATGATGGTCCTGGACGTGAATCATCTCCAATGTTCTCTCTACTATCACAAAGCCTTGCAAAACCATAAAAACGTTTTTACGACTCATTGCTACAAGACCGTGAATAGTTTTAACATTTTAAAAGTGTCTGTGGCACTTTTACCCAATTTAAAACAAAACTTAATGTTTGCACACTGCTCCATCGCTCCTTTCACGCCGAAGTTCAAATCATACTATTAAAACTTTGATTATTATGAGCAGTCTGTGACGCCAGCACTGTTAAATTTAAAACACAAGGTAGTAAGAAAATCACACTAGTTAATTCATGCATCTGTTCACAGATCGCATTAGTAGTTACACGAATATAAAATCAGTCACCTTTTCTGTGGAACAGACTGTGTATAATATAATTAACTAATATAAAAAAATTATATTAAAATTTTCTAGTAAAAGTTGACCCTATTACTTTTAAATATACTATCTGTTTTGAAATATCATCTTGTAGATTGATATTTATGATAATTATAATATAAGTGAATCATCGAAATAGAGGTAGAAAGAATATAATCTTCAGGTAAAAAAATCTAGCAGTTTTGGTGTCTATCAGCATGGAATCTAATTTCAGCAAGATATGGCTGAAATAATAAAGTACGGGGTCCTAACCTTAACAAATCACAAACTTTTCTATAAATCTGAGATCACATATAAAGCACAAAATGATATAAGGAAATATAACACAACAAAAGGTGATATTGAATGACTTTATATTAGTTATTCATTCAATCAATGTTATCTTTATTATTAATTTATTAACTGAAAATTCAGTATAAGAAATAAAGTTTAATTGTCGCTGGCCAGTATAAACTATTCCTAGCGAATCTAGATTCCAGAAATAATGAGTTTATAGTTCAATTATCAACAAAAATGTTACACAGAATTACAAATATACCAGAATCTTTCTTTGATAAAATCAGAATTAATGTTTTAGAAATGCAATTATACCTTACAAATTATACCAAATTTCAAGAAGAAAAAAAAAATTATACATATAAATTATATATATAAAATTTGTTTTTTTTTTTTCAATTACTCAATTTTATTGCACTATAAAATGTCACAAGAATATCGAATTTATAATCTAAATAACCTTTTAATCTAAAAATAAATTAAAAACAATATGTTTTAGTATTAACAGCTTCTCAATAAAATGATCTATCCTTCACTCAAAAAGTTCTGAACTTGGTATTTCCACAAATTATAAATTTAATATACAATATTAAAATAAAAATATTTAATATACAATATTATAATATTGCTTCTTTATAAAAAAAAAATGTTAGTTGTTTGTTTTTATGGTCATTTATTAATAGCAGTAAAATAGCAAATAATTTACAATGTTTCTTTTATTTTCGTAAAAGCCGAGCGATTTAAATGAAAAAAGAAAGTATTATATTATTCAGCTTTGCCCAAAATAAATTTAAGATTTAATTTTCAAAAATGAAATTTTTTTTTTTTGTTTAACCTTCGAAACGGTCGCTAAGGTATATCATCAGAGGATGAGATGAATGAATGAAAAATGCGTGTGTGAAAAACGCCATGCCTGACCAAGATTCGAACCCGGGACCTCCGGATGAAAGGCCGAGATGCTACCACTCAGTCACGGAGCCAGCAAAAATTAAATGGTGATCACAAGATTACATTATTGCTTTTTAACCAATATGTGAACCATCTGAATCTGTGCACAAGCTAAACTTATGTTCCCAACTATTGCACAGTATTTGTTAATTTCATGATTACAATTTTTACAATTAGTTCACAGTTATATTTGATGTTCTGTTCATTACTAACATAATAAATAAAATGGCTTTTAAATATGAACACAAAATGGTATAATTTTCCCAATACACTTGCATGGAAACATATAATGTTGTCAAATAACAGATTAAGGATAACTGTAAGAATTACACGTGTTGCTCACTAGATAACTTTATATGTTTATCAACGTAAATTCAGATCAGATTGCGTAGGAAACAATACCAAAAAGTTCTAAGGCCACTTTTCAATAATAACCTTTTTTAACCTCCAGAACCACCTTAAGGTATATCTTCAGAGAATGAGATGAATGAATTGTAGCATGTGTGAAAAATGCCATGCCTGACCGGGATTCAAACCCAGGACTTCCGGATGGCTTCTTCACTTTTACACGTTTCTTGCTTTAATTAACAGAAATCTTCAACTATTAAGTTACTCTCTGTCCAATTTTTACTTTTATGATGTGAAAAGTATACAGTTCAATACATTTTCATAAAAAAAAAAAAAACTATCAAAATGATTAAATAATACTACGATTCATTAATTTAAAAATTTTTTCATGTTATTAGAAAAACAAAATAAAGAAATTTATGATAAAAATAACTTACTACATAGCTGAGGTGATATAAATTTCTGGCGGAAAATGCCACAATATTCAATATCTGAAAGAAACAAAAAGAAATTAAATATAAACAAAAAGACTAACTAATTTACAATTACAAGTGCAGCTTTTTCTTCATCAATTTAATTTTATCAACACTCAATAGAAAAAAAGAGGAAACAGAAAATTTTCCAATAGTATCCAATAATAACTACAAACTTGCAAATACTGAAAAATAATAATAATACTTCTCTAAAAAAAAAAAAACATATTTGCAACCAAAAAGAAAACAGGATAAAGAAACACAAATTTTTACAACAAAACTGTAAATATGAAATCTACTTAAATAGGTTAATAAATTAATTTGTATGTTTACATTATCTATCTGGATCTGTTCTTTATTTTTTAGAAGTAGTAATAATAAAATGATTTTGACTTATTTAGAAGAGATATATTATATTACACATTTGCACACATTTACACACCAAATTAAGTCATAACTGAAAACTTATTAAAAATAATTAAAATACAATGAATTTTTGGCTGAAACAGATTAATTTAAACAGAACCGATGTTATCGAAAGAAAACTCTTAATTTAAAATGCAAGACTAAAAATAACAATACTTTTATTTTCTACCTCACACGTTATACATGTTGAAAATAAAGACAAACAGTTAAGAATATATGGTGGCTATATTAAGTGGCTGTTTCCAATAGCTGATCCGAGCAGGAACTGCCAAAAAGAAATAAAATTCACTGACTTTTTTTTACAGATAATATTCTTATTCTTCTATTTGAACTTTATTGCATAATATTCCTTGCATAAAGAAAAAGACGTTCAACCATTCTTCGATAATAAAAATTAATTTGAAAAGATGTCCAGATTCTAATACATGGATTGCATTTGGGATTTTTTATCACACATTTAAGTAATTAGTATTTACAAATACATTTTAACTAATCACAATTAATCTACACACACAATTCTATACTTAACAGAAAAGTAGTAAAAATTGCCAGACAAATTAATAAAAAGTATAACTATTGCAGCAAAATTGAAACACCGCTGATGATGGAACAGCATACCAATTAAATCTGTACGCACATAGAAATTCAGAAATACGCTTCCAGAAACATATCTCTATCGTTATAAACTCATTTCATGTATAAAATTCCTTTTTCTCAACGAATTACTGAATTGAATTTATAAAATCGGCACGCATTAAGACCAATTTTAATTGACACAGAATTTCACAAATCTAAATCTATGACTTTTTGGCAACTTTCTTTGCAGTTTGTTAATGGTGTAGACGAATTTCAAGTTCTAATTAAAAAAATATTCTGCATTCATATCGAAACCAAAATTAAATCATGACATTAAGAAATAGAAGCACTGTTAAATAAAAAGGAATGATTTGTTTAAATTGTAGCGGCACAACCTAACAACAGAATTACCACTTATATTCTGTATATATATAAAACATTAAAGTTACAATAATATCAGTACACATATAAGAAATCCAGTCAAAAAGACAATCAAAATACATGAAGAGAAAGTAAGTTTGGCTAATTTAGTAGAAGTAAATAATACATCATTTAACAAAATTCAATTTTCAGTAAATCTAAACTAAAGTTTAAATTGATTTCTGATGTAATGAAACAATGCTCTCCAGGTTAATAATATTTTTTTTTATTAAGTATTTTTAGCACTCTGATTCAATTAAAACAATCCCACTATTATTGAGTATTCTAATTTTTTATAATAAATTTATAAAAATGATTCATGATGAGGTAAAAAATTCATAAGATAAAATAGTTGTTTATTAACCACAATGAGTAAGTTACACAATAATCTCCAAATCTCAAGGATACATTTTACAGTAAGCTTTATTTTAAGATAAAAGATAACCGAAATCCTTTTATGAAGTAACAGCAGTGTAACTATATAACAAACTGTAGCAATATCAAAGATTGAAATATCCAGGATGTGTTAATAATTACAATATAACGACAAATTAATGATTACCTCGTCATAGAAAGGAATAACAGTCTTAAAATTCACATCCTAAAACTTGATTATCAAACTTATTACATGAACAGGTAAAGGTAAAAATTTAACAGTTGCACTACTTTACATCCTCTCTATTATAAAAATGCTACATACTAGTAGATTCCTACTCAGTATTTTTTAAAAACAGAGTACATAAATCAAAATTTCAAAAAAATACATACCTAATAATTAAAAAAACCAGAAGAGCTAGAAATGAACTGTATCATCTTAAGTCTCAATATAAGATACATAGAACTAGTTATATGTCTTAAAATTTAATACAAAAATGATTCAATGAATTTTAACAAACAAAATTAAAAACAATTCTGTTTACATAATCTCTGATTTTGTTCATGATTAAACACAAATAATTGACTACACTAAATCTAACAAATACATGACAGAAGTGACACTTGTTGCTTTAGGATACTCTTCACATCCATTATTTAAAATATACTCTCTTTAAAAAAAAAAACAAAAATAAATAAATATATATATATATATATATATATATATATATATAACAAAAAAAAGTTTTTACAGCTACTACGATCAATTTTTCTACCACGATACATCTTAGTTAATATTAACTAAAAAATATACATCATTTAGAGAAAAGTGGTGCTACAAAAAAAAAACTCTAAGCAGAATTCTATTTATTAACATCCATTTATATATTTGTCCAACTCATTTAATGTACATATAAATATTATAGAGAATAGAAGAAAAAATATCATCTCTAAACTTCTGAAGTTATATAAAGAAATATCATATACATAGATATATATCCAAAAAATAACAACTCTACCAACAAAATACACCCTCTCTATCTTTTATCTGTTTAGCCTCCGGAACTACCGTCAGGTATTACTACAGAGGATGAATGAGGATGATGTGAAGGAAATGTAATCTTGTTCGTATTACTTCAGAGGATGAATGAGGATGATCTGTATGAATGTGAGTGAAGTGTAGTCTTGTACAATCTCACGTTAACCACTCTTGAGAAATGTGGTTAATTGAAACCCAACCACCAAAGAACACAGGTATCCACGATCTAATCTAGTATTCAAATCCATGATTTTCTAAGGAATCTGCGATTCCTTAGAAATCTTGACTTTGAAATTAGCCGATTTACGATGTCGCGTTAACCACTTGGCCAGCACGGTCTAGCGGTTAAAACTTGCCCAGCTTGGTGGGCAAAACACACCCTAACAAAAAAAATCTACAGCAAACTAATGCCAATATTCAACTTTCACAGGATCCCGCATCGTCCTACACAAATGGAACCTACATTTGAGAGAAATTCCAAAAAGGATACTACAAAATGTAGGTTTTCTACAGTGATTTTCATACATTTTAGCAATTAGTGAGCTTTTTTAAAATGCCTTGCTAAGACACTGCCAATCCTATATAGAAATTTAAAAGATCTTTACAACTTTCGATTATTCTATATCTTCTATTTATATTTTAAGCTAACGGTAAGTTTAACCTAATGTTAATATAATACTCTTTTTTAAATAGATAATATAATTCTGATTATTCTTTTCTTTTTTTTTTTTTAGTAATTAATATTGTGTCACAGTCACAGCATTATAGTTTATAAAATCCAGTTCACTTTACTTTTTAATCACTTAGATTATATTATTTGTATTTTTCTGTTAACTGAAATATTTTTATTTGCTTTTCTTTATTTTGCTTTAGTATTTGATTTATATCCTATAATATATTTTTCCCCCTTATATACATTTCTCCTAATAAATGTATTAATGATATTACTTATATTATTATTTATTTATTTATTTAAAATCTTAGTTTTTTTAAATTATCTATTTTTTTTATTTTTTATTATATTTTTAAGTTAAGTTTCATAGCTAATAATATTATTAAGTATTTATAAATTCTTTGACACAGTCATTTTGGTTTGTTAAACATTTCTTTTAGTTGTTAATAATTTCTAATGTGCATATCTGCTACTTTAATCTGTGATGTACGTATAAGTAAACTGAAGATAAAGAGTACTCCAAAAAACTGTTTATAAAAAATTTTATTTAAAATTTAAATGTAGATATTCTAGATATTAAGATTCTAATTCTATAGAATTTTACATTTTAAGAAAACAAATTTTGCAATGTTTTTAAGCACTACCTTGTCTTCCAATTTATTTTAATAATTGCATGCCGTATCTTTTTACTTGCTTTTATGTTAAAGAATCGTTAACTTTATTTAATCATGGATTATATGAACTTTAATGAATAATTACTTAAATAAAACGTCATAGTTTTTAAAAACTATTATTATTATTTCATTAATAATATAGAACAAAATTTCAGGAATGATTAAATATTTTAAAACTAATAGGGAGATAAATGTAGTAGAAATAATGTAGATGGACCACTGAATATAAAAATCGGAAAAGAAAAGATTATGGAGGTAGAAGAATTTTGTTATTTGGGAACTAGAATTACTAAAGATATAAAAGCAGGAGTGATATAAAAGCACAAGCGAAATGAGTTTTCAGTCAGAAATATAATTTGCTTACATCAAAAATTAATTTAAACATCAGGAAAACATTTAAATAGATAAAGTGAAAAATGAAGAGGTGTTAGCAAATTAATGAAGAAAGAAGAATATGGAAAAATATAGTTGAAAGAAGAGATACACTTATAGGCCACATATTAAGGCATCCTGGAATAATCCCTTTGATATTGGTGGGACAGGTAGGAAAAAATTGGGCAACGTCTTGAACATGTAAAACAAACTATTAGGGATGTAGGATGTAGGAAGCTACATTTAACTGCATCAAACCAGTCAGATGTCTGAGGACAAAAAAAAAAGGGAGATAATAATACTCAGCTTATATAAACATTTCACAATGTACAAATATATGTTTTGGCAAATAAAAAAAATTCAGCCATAATGCCCTAATGAGAATGATAAAAAAAAATGTATGTTGCCTTCAAAGCAATCATTCTTGACATAGGTAGCAAAGGGAAACATGAACAAATATATATTTGAACATACTTTTATGCATTTCTTAAGCAATAAATTTTTTGTTGAGAATTTTTTAAATAATGTAAATTTGTATGTTCTATGGAAACATTATTCAAGGGTAATCTCAAGCTACATAAAACAATATTACAATTAATGGCTTTCATTAAATAATACTGTATGAATTATTGAAAATTAATCCTGCAACTACAGTTTTCTAATACTTTATCTTTTCATTACTTAAAAAAAAAAAAAAAAAAAAAAAAAAAAATTATTCAAGAGTTAATTATATTTAAGCCATACAAAAAAGGAATTTAAAGTTTCAAACACTTCATAGAAATCTGAGTTATTAGTAAAATAACTCGCATTTAAGTAAAACAAAGCTGATATTTATTTCAACAAAATAAGTAAAACAAATTAATTGTTTTATAAATAAAAGCTTCTGATATTACATGAAAGATTACTATAGTCCATTTATATTTAACTTTATAATTTACATTAAGGGTGAAGAGGCACAGGATGAAGTTTTTTTTTTAAACAAGCGCCTTAAATAGGATGTCAAAAATCTGATGATATTGTATTTAGTGCCTAGGTCTTGCAGACCTAAACCAGAAATTTTAAAGAATATAAACAATAAAGACATTAAACTTATCACAAACATCACAGATATTTTTAAAACTTGATAGTTGAAGTATACAATTATTATTTCATTTTATTATGAATATTCCGTAAGTCTTCTGTCATCTCATACAACTTTCTGGATTTTGGGCCTTGCCTGTGATGGTGTAGTCTTGTACAGATTCAGATCAAGCATACCTGAGGGATGCGTTAATTGGAATCCAACCACCAAAGAACACTGGCATCCAAGATCTAGAGTGCAAATCTGAATAAAATCAACTACCTTTATTACAATTTAAACTTGAAGACTCTCTACTTCAAAATCAGTTGATTTATAATGACAAGTTTAACCACAAGACCAACCCAGTGAGTTAAGTTACATATGCTATTTATTCAGAATATATGACTGCTTATATATATATATATATATATATATATATGGTGGTATTTCAAACAAGATTAAAATTATATATACTACTTACTTATTATATATAAAAAAGTGGTGGAATGATTTTATCTTCTTCCACCGGGCCCATTTCAGTGTACAAGAATAAAATCTGAAAGCAAACAAAGTAATGTTAACACAACCATTAAAAATTATGTAAAAACTAAACTGTAACCTAAAATAAAATCCATGTGGCAATTGTATGCATGTAATTCCTTAAAAGTTTTCTATATTTTCCAACCGACTAGAAAATCAAACTTAAAAACACCTCCTTCCAGCAATGAAAAACCCCACAGCGGCAAAAGTGATTACCTTCAACCGCTTAATGGATGAAATATTTTAAATTATAAGTAATTTTAGATTTTGGCAAGTCGATAGACATTTATTAAGAAAGAAATAGCAAAGAGGCAAACTGACAATATCTGAACATTCACATCTCAAGGGAGGAGAAAGTGCAATTCCTAAACCCAGCTATAAATTTTTACATGTTATTAAATGTTAAAATTGAAAAAGGATAAAAATGAAAATAGATTTGAAAGAAACGCAATAAATATAAAAAAACGTCTTTCAGTCATAAAGTCTGATAAAATAAAATTTATGTCGCTATCTTTAACTAATCTAATATTTTTACTTTCTAGTTAATATTTTATATTTTGTTATGATATATACAAAATAAATTGTTTTCTATTTGCATAATAAAATTATGCAACATTCAACTAACAAAAACATTAATAAGATAAAAAATTAAAAATAAATATAATTTTGGAACACATGGCATGATATGGTCTAAGTAATCATTACGGTACAGTTTTTACAGTCATTTACACAACAAAACTAAGCATTCTCTACTTTTAATTACTTTCACATTCAAGTCATATTATAATTTCTTCACTGGAACAAGTTTTCTACAATTTTCTAATTACTCAACAGCCACATAAATGGCTTTTGTCTCTTTCACAACAAAAAAACAATTACGGTTTGTTTAAAGAACTTGCCATACCCAAAAGGAAAACATAATCAACTGTTTGCAATCAATTTTATGAATAAAATAGCTATAGCACCCACTAAATGCTAAAAGACTTTGGCTTTCGATAAGCTGCCAACTGTGTTGTGTTGTGAAATTGTAAATTTGTCGTGAGTCTGTTTAATACATGTGGTTTTTAAGAAGTTTTAAATTAATTTATTTAATCTATTGCAAAGAGTCAAACCTTTTAAATCATATTCAAACTCGTGCCTCAGTACAAACTACCTTTCATAATTTTATTGGCATAGATTAAAAACAGCTACATTCTTAGTTTTATCTGGTACTATAAACAAATTCAGATATTTAATGAAACTGATTACAAAAAAATCTGACCAATTCAATAATATAATTCATTTTCTCAAACAATAAAAGCAACAAAAAAGCTTTAACGTACGTCTACAACACTTTTTAAACACCCCCTCCGATATTTCACTTAACTTACTTTTGATAAATTAAAACATACATTCATGATAATACGTAAAACGTATCAGACAATCTGGAAAATCTGAACACTCTATACGAAATTACTCTTACTTATAAACTAACTAATAAGTAAAAAAACAAACTGGCCAACCTCTTTTATAACCGAAATATATAAAATATATATGAACTAAAAATAAATTTGAATTCACACTGGACATCTCATATAATTTTAATTCATTATAAAATAAAATAACTAAGTAAAAAAATTGGTTTCTTCACAATTACAACAAAAAAAAAATGCATCGTGTTTAACAATGGTTTCAGAAGAAAAAAAATGTTTTCTTTTACAAACCTTATATTTTTATAAAATAATCAGAAATTATTAAAAAATGTCGTCTCATAGCCAATGTGCTGTAAATGTGTTAAAATATATAGATGCAAAAATACATATAAATTTAAGTTACATAACTTCTGATATATTAAAAGTTAGAAACACACAATTTAATCAAATATTGTGCAAGTAAAAATGTATCTTGCTAGACATAAGTTGAATGGTACAACAGAATCATAGACAAAAACACATTAAGATTGACATAACATCAACATGAATTTTATATGACAAAGATCAGCTGCAAATGACAAATTAATGTAACAAGCTTTAAAGAAGACAGGTAATGAACCTGACACCTATTAAATAAGACAGTGCCTCTTCCAATTGAGCTGCAGTTACAAAAACTCAAGTTAAGAAAGAATAACTGCCTATTTCTGATTAAAAAAAATTCTAACTTCAGCAAAAACTATTTAAAACTCTTTTTAATCATTAAATATAACCCGAAACATTCATTTCTGGTAATGAAAAAGAACGACAATAATGATTCATGTATGAAATAAAAAAAATAAAACTACTAGGGGGCAAACTTAAGCTTTTAAGCTAATTTAACAAATTTTAAAATCTTATTCAACAATTAAACATCATTTAGTGATGACAAATTTATATTTTTGTAACAGTGCAATAAACTGAGAACTCCTACAGAAACTATGGAGATATACTGCTGCAGAGAACCTAACAACAATCTATTACATATGCATTTTGTTGAGATACACTACAATTAGAAATAAAAATAACATTACCATTTCTTAAACCACTAATTTTATTTTCTATCAACACAAACCTTTTAAGACAAGAATAAATGAACAGCTAGTAATCTTCAACTCAAAAGAAGACTAATTTCAAGGAGTACTAACTCTCTTATTAGTCGTAATGACAGCTTTTCAGGAAAAATCATCATACGTAAGGCTGAAACTATATTCATAAACTACATCTTACAGCCAAGAGGAGAATGATAAAAAAAATTATATTAATACCTTTTACTGGGCAGAATGATGGATTTTTAAAGGGAGCATTTTATAATCTGAATGAATATTGTTAATTTTTTTCTAAATAATTGTTAGGAGTCACAAATAAACACGGATTTTACATATTATAGATAGAAAAATTAGTACATGACAGTATACTTGTGTTTCTTAATGCTGTTATTATTATATAATGTTAATAACAAGCAATGATAGAATTAAATCAATAACTTTTGTCCCCTGAAGACAGTATGATAAATAAAATAAGCAAACGTTTTACAATTTTTTTTTTTTTTTTTTGTTACAGTAAGTCTGCAATGAAAACTGTCATTTAAACTAAAAAAATAACATGTAGGCAATCTTAAAGAACTGTTGTTCAATTTTTTAGAAACTAATCTTAAACAGATAAATAGAATAATCAACGGCAAAAGTAAAACTTAGCTTTCCACCAACACTACAGAATCTAACATTATTCCCTACTTTATCTTATTACTTCTACAAATTTTATATTAAAAATGCTTTCAAGAATTTCCCTCTTATTAGTTAAACAATTTTTCAAAATTACACATTACAATTAAAACATTAAAAATTGTAGCACACCGTAAAATATGTAGTGAAAAGTTAAAATAAATTAAGATAAAATTGCCTGTGGCCAGCAACACATATAGTTTATAATAATGAAAAATATAAACCATACAACCATATAATAAAACGTTTGAAATTCCGTAACACTAATGAACCTAATGATGTGTATGGTTTCTGCAAAATAACATGTTAATGACTGAAATAAAATTTATATTGAGAAAATTAATTAATCATTCAGGGCAAGATTTGTAAAACAACTTAGATTTTATAAAAACAATAAGTTAGGTTTTTCTAATCTTGCTGACCATTAAAATAATTAAAAAACATTCTACCACAAGACTTAGATAAAAATTTAAAAATAACTGATATCACAAAAAATTTAATAATAATAAAAAATTAGACGTTTTAGGAAAATATTTATATATGAAAGTTAAAATTGATTAATATGCAGACACAATTTGAAAATGGTTTACTTATAAAAACTGCTATAGGTAGCAGCACATTTGTATAGTAAAATTCAAATATTAGTAAATACTGTAAGCATGAGACTGGCCCCACAAGCAATTTTTAGCATTATTTTACTTAAATTTTTGACAACATATTTCACAATATGCGACAATTTTTAATGTTTTAATTGTAATGTGTAATTTTTAAAATGTTTGATGATGAACTGACGATGAGGGAAATCTTCGAAAGCGCTTTTAATTTAAAAATTGGAGAAGTAATACGACAAGGTAAGAAATACTGTTAGATTCTGTACTTTTGATGGAAAGATAAGTGTTACTTTTGTCTTTTGAAGTACTAGAGAAAGTCAGGGACAAATTCAATAAAAAAAAAAAAAAATTGATTTAACTAAATTAAAAAGAAAAAATTATAATCCAAACCGAGCCACACAGAAAAAATTGGTAAGATACTTTTTATTTTTCTCTAGTTCTGTAAACTTTCATTATACAAGTATTACAATAGAAATGACATAACCTTACAATCACTATTGGAAGGAATTCTCAGTCAGCTGATTTCATACTGAAGATTCAATTTTTTGTATGCCTATAAAATTATAACGTAATAATCACTAAAAACAAATCGATCCATCTTCCCAAAACAGTAAAATGTAGTTCTAAAACACTTTAGATCTAAATTAGTAACTCTTTATCCAAGTTACTAAAAAAAAACCTTAAATATTCAAAAACTATAGAATCAACAATTAACT
The DNA here is from genome assembly GCA_010016005.3 of Zanna intricata. Classification (NCBI taxonomy): domain Eukaryota; kingdom Metazoa; phylum Arthropoda; class Insecta; order Hemiptera; family Fulgoridae; genus Zanna; species Zanna intricata. The sequence goes on along the minus strand of JAAAKQ030000022.1, from coordinate 276,081 downwards.
ACACGAGTACTTATCTAGCAATAACATACCAAAATAAAGCATTTTCCCAACTCTCCAGTTTTGTTCACAATTAAGTAGACATAGAACTATTTAGTATATTGGTAATGCATACGAATAAAATAAAATAATGGCAATAAAACTTTCAGTCATACACACTAACAGAATTAACCTAACAATACTTTTTTTGGGGATCTGAAACCACCATTAGGTATTGTTTCAGAAAATGAGATGAAATGACAATTTTGTAGCATGTGAAAATGCCATGCCTGTCTGGAATTCGAATTCAGGGCCTCCAAATGAAAGGTCAAGACGCTACCTCTAACACCATAGCAACCTAACAATACTTGGAAATGTTATGTTCTTACTTCAAACTATTTCAAACAATATTTAAGTTACAAACACTATGAAACGATAAAAACCAAACAAAATAAAAATTCACAAATTTGAATTCTCATTTAAAGAGAAGAGGATTCTGCACATAAATAAAATTTCCTCCATTAACTAACAATTCTTTTACAATTTACACAGTGGCAGACAGAAATTTAAACAAAAGATTTTATCATTTTGAAGATTTAACAGAAACAAAATGAAATATGCGAATCAAGTAAACATACTAACTACTTAATAATATTTGTAATGAAAAACAAACAGAGAAAATACAAGATTCAATGAACATTTTAAACCACATAGTAAAAATAGTTTCTTAATAAATATAAACAATAAACAAACTATTCTCTTGATAAAGAACCAAGTATAACATTTAAATGGTAGCATAACCATTATTTTAATAATGAATATAACTGGAGATAAATTCTACATTACTACCATCTTGTTTATAAGTAAATAGTTTTAAAAGTAAATCTTTAAAAAATAAGTTGGTTAATTGTATAACAACACAATAATTAATAATTCTACCTTACAGAAATGTAATATGAATGTATAAGTCACCCTCAAACTCTTTAGATATAAACTGTGAAATGTAGCATTACTGAAAAGGTTAGGATACTAATCTCATATGATAATTATTTTGGCAAATAATCATCTATCACTTTGTGAAAAGTGTAACATAAATACAAAATCTAACACAGGCATAAATAATATAAGCACAGATGAAGCATGGAATTTCACGTGTGTGTTTTAAATCTCTAATAAAAGGTGCCACTGAAATAGGCTAGCCCATTAATGATGTAAACATTGTACGCTGTGACTAACCTTTACTATCAATTAGGACTGCATAAAACTAGTTATCAAGGTGGTATTCGGAAAACTTAAACATAAACAACACATTTTAGAGTAAAATTAAGTTAATTCGTATTTTTAACATTGATTACGATGGTAATTAAAAGACTATCCCACGGCTAGATTTTAGGCCCATTAACATTGACAACACAGATGGCAGCACTATCGATAAGATATTTCTTTAACACAGCTATCTTTTTCACACTATATATTTTTAAACATTACACAAATCACCAAAAAACACATTCCAACACATATTTACTTCTTTTATCTAATGAAACTGAAGGACTAAACTGTATTTCACACGAATATAAGAGGAAAACAAACGCATAAAAATATGATGAGGAGGCCATATCCCTGTCATCAGCCTAACCAACATGTCCTCATTCCAAATTCCACTTTTGATTTTAACATGTACGCTTACCACATCAATAGAACTGTAGATGTACACAATGGCTCAAATGTTTTAGAATCTAATCACATAATTCACATGTCTCTTTAATACACAAACACGATAAAATATTAAAATAAAACGGGATACTGTCATTTGGCGCCATCATGCCTGAAAAAATAACTGTAGAAGTTCATGTCACGTGACCAAAACGCGAGATCTCGTCTTCGGCGAGACATTTTTGAGATCCAGATTCCAACAGAGCTGCCAACTCTATGCACCCACACGTTAAACGTTTGTTTGGTTTTGAGTTTTTTTTACGTTGTTTCATTCATAATTCGTTGGTAGTAATGACTGACATTCGTCTACCTTTTAAGTTAACTTTACTTGTTGATGCATTATTATGTTGTTGATTGTGTTATTGTTACAATATGTATCTTAACGAGTTAGTTTTTTCTTAGACGCTGGAAGACATTATCTCTACTATTGGTACCATTTGATCAATCAGCCACCGTAGTACAGTCATTCTAAAACGCTTCTTCTGGAATCGCTTGATGTTGTATGTGTACAGTCTTTTAATGAATATTAAAAAGAGTGATTATGTTGTAGGTGCTTGTTTTTGTGCCTGTATTAAACCTACGAAATTAAGTGGTCTTGATTGATTGCAGACACAACTTCGTACGTGATACGTTATACATGACGAAATTGAACAGACAGCATATTTTAAAATGGATCCAGTTTTGATTCAGGTAACCTATGTATAATTATCATTATTTTGTAAAAGTAATTTAATATTAATGTAGTTTTATTTCATAGGTTAGATTAACTTATTAAGCCCGAAACCATTTTCTGCTTTTATTTTCCTTCAATCTGTAAATCTGACGCTTTGTAATTTTTAGATTTTGTTTTTGAAACTAAATTACCGTTGATTACTTTCTTTGTAATATTGAAAATAATTATTTAATATTATGATTTTCTATTCTTTAATTACTGTTAACGCGTGCAGTAATGCAAGTCTTATATGATATTAAGCCGCGTATTAACATATTTTAATTAGTAAAACTGAAACCTGTTAATATTTTATTTTATTTTTCCAAAATAAAGTTCATATATATATATATTTAGTATGATTTATAGATCATTTTTGTTTGACGATAAATGTTCGATTGTGAATGAAACTATTATGCTCGTAAACGATGCTCTTGCTCGTAATATTTGGATACCAGTGCCCTAATATTGTTTGATGACATTTATTTGATGTAACTTGTTTAAATCAATGTAACAAAAACAACTTTTTACATGCATCAGACATACATATCTGGTTCATGTAAAAAGTTGTTTTTACTTGAATCAGATTTGTAAATACGTCTGATGCATATAAAAACAACTTTTAAAACTTAATATAAAATAAAAAAATTGTTTTTTGTATTGCCAAGTACTTGTGGGTGATGAGCTACTTGTACAGTCACACATTTTGTAAACTATTTTTTCAGTTTTAAATTTTTTTCCTGTGTATGTGTAATGCTGAAATTAAAATCGACATGTTTTCTTTCATTTTCAGGACACAAAAACGCAGATAGATTTAGCATGTCAGACAGCCTCCGATTTTATTAAACGATATTATGAAAGTTTAGATAGAAGAAGACATGTAAGGTTCATTATATTTCTCCTGTTTATACCTTATTAATATATATATATTTTCTTATTACATTGTTTAAATTTATCGTATACAGGCCAAAGAAATAAATAAACAATAAATTACTGCCGTAAAATAACTGAAAATGTTAAAAAGTGTTAAAAATAAAAAAATCTGTTGCAAATGTTTAAACGTTATTTTTAAATTTTTTCATAATAGTATACCCCATACAGTATTATGACTACATTAGTAATTTCTCACAATGAATTCCAGTCAGGCATGGCATTTTTCACACATGTTACAATTCATTCAGCTCATCCTCTGAAGATATACCTTAACGGTGGTTCCGGAGGTAACAATGAATACCTCCTTCACTGTCATATTTGCTCAGCCAAATGCACACATTAGGTCCTCAGAAAAAAAACACATTTTATTATTCATGTACTGACAGTTTTAGTCAGTATTTAATTTAAATAAACTTCTGATATCATTTATCATTATTTATATATTTAGAGATAATAAAGAGATAAATAATTCATGTACAGTAGAACCCTGTTTTATCTGTCACAGACAGGACCAAGTGATGGGTGAATGAAAAAAAGGTTGATTATTGCAAAGGATAAAAAAAATCACCATTTAAACTTAAAGAAAATAAAAAGGATGTATTATGTGCATTCTAAATAACAGTAAATAAAGGAAGAAATATTTTTAAATATATCTTCCTTTATCATATAAATAACATCATATTTTATTATTATTGAAGGTAGCAACATAAACTAACAATACCACATTGATGCAAAAAATAAAACATTGTAGGTTTTTTTTTTTAATAAAAAGTTCATTATAAAAATGAATACAACAGTGTTATGTACTATGTGGTACTATATTAATATACAGTGGTACAAATTAAACTTTTCTCAGCTATACCTAAATAGACTATTTATTTTTCTCTATATAATAGACTGTATAGCATGTTATTAGATCACTACTTTTATTTCATCATCACCAGCTTCATTTGTTAATTACATACTCAACTACAGTTTCCTCCTGATTTTTTTTAATGTTGTTTGTCATTCGCAACCAGCAAATCGCATCTTTAATGTTTATTGCTTTAATTTATTTTCATTTCAGTGAATTGATACAATATTCAAAAGAAGTAGAGCTTTTAGTTTATGATTTTTTTTTATTTTAAATTCTATTCAACTAACTGTACAAATTTATCATAAAACCAGTTTTTAAAAAGATTGAAGTCCATTCAGGCAGAATCCTGGTTATGGTAATAATAAACAGACATTGAAGATAAGTCCAGATTCTTAAACACTTTTGATTTCCCAGTAACAAGTAATGGCAATTTATGTCTTCCACTGGCATTACAAATAAATATTAGTGGCATTCTACCCCAAATTAGTTTAACGGCATCGTCAACTGACACTCCACGTTTTTTAAACTCATAATAAAAAGTAACGATTCAGTAGGCTGCTTACAAAATTCATGGTCGCAGTGACATTTTGTCAGCTTGCTATACAGTTGAAAACACAGACAAGTTTATGTATGTACATACATATCGAGATACAGTACTGTACTTGTGTTGGTCAGTTATATGGTTATGGGGATGCTACTGTAGGCTTATGAAAACTGTTAATTTACCTAAGGAGTGTTAAAAATAAATATTAAAATGGTAATGAGTTTATTCATATTTCTAATTACCATTTGAATGTGCTTGGCTTTACATTAAATAGCAATTAATATTATTTGTTAAAGAAATTTATTTAAAATTTAAATTAGGTATATTCAAAGAACTGAAGTAGTCACTTTCATGTATGTAGGTGCGCATGCATGCATATACATGTTTCTTGTTAATTTTTAAGAATTATATTTTTAAATTTTGTTCATAACTTAATTTAAAACAACCAAGTTTACTTATTTTAGTATTAATTACCCAAAAGAAGAAAAATTGATAGCTCAAAAAAGATGCCAGTTTTGTTGTAAATGGCTTGTTTTTAACATTTGCAGTTTATTAATTTTATTTCAAACTCATAAAAAACAGAAACATGTGGGGGTGGGAATATGCAGATGTATGTGGTTTCCCTCTGTTCCATTTCTGTAGCCAACGTTATTTGGACTGGAGAACATCATAGCTTTGCTGTGCGCACATATTTTAAAAACAACTGATCTGTAATTGCAATGCCAAGAGCTTTTCAACATTCTGTGAAACAGTACCATTCCTAATGCGAATACAGTTTGGTCCTGGGTTAGGCAGTTGTAGGAAACTGGTAGCATACTAAGAACAGTACATGGTCGATGCAGGTCTATCAGAACATGAGAAAATCTCTTAAGACGTACTGCTCAGTGTTGCCTTGAGGATGTTAAACCACAGTTTGAAGAGGACTCTGCATTTTGATTTGAGATTTCTTTTCTTCAAAATGTTGTTTTAAGAATTGAGCCCAACAGACTACATCAACTGCCAAAATCTGTGTGAACAAATGCTTCCACAAATCACTTCTAAGGCAGCCTTTTCAGTAACGACAAGACACATTTTTACCTCAATGGGGATGTGAATAAGCAAGATGTTCACTAGAGGGCAGAAAAAAAACTGTAAATTATTCATGAAAGATCACTAAATAAACCCCCAAAATTGACAGTGTGGTGTGCCTTACCACAATTGGGTGCGATGGGTTCTGTACTTCGAGGATAGCATAACTGTGAATTACAGAGGTTGTGTCTTAATGTTGTAAAATTTTTGCACCCCAGAATGTAAGAGATTGTTGTAAGTGGAATTGGGAAATTTGTGGTTCCAACAGGAAGGGAATCCATCTCATCTTGTTGAAACACAGCCAGTTCGGGCTGTGTTAGCCTGAAATTTATGGTTAACACCATACTCTAAATATGTGTTAACGAGTTGTACAAAGCTTCAGAGATAATCTCAAACAGTGTGTTGCTGCTAACAGTCACCATGTTGAGAACATTATTTTCAAAACTTAATGATTATTAAGTGGTATTTATTACTAATTTAAAAAATATGAAAATTTTTTCTCGTATACCCCCATTACTTTTTTATAACTCCTCAAAACTGCTAATTGGTTCTGCCACATTCTGTATATTAGATTAACTTTTTTTTTTTCTTTCTTTTTTCAGTTAATGTCTCGTTTGTATATGGATTCCGCCATATTAGTATGGAATGGAAATGGGACTAGTGGTAAAGAAGAAATTCAAAAGTTTTTGTCTACTTTACCTACATGTGATCATATAATTATTACCTTAGATTCACAGAAAGTATTAGGTAGGTAACTTTACATATTCATTTTAGTTATGTTTGGATTATACGTATTTGAATACTAGATCGTGGATACCGGTGTTCTTTTTTGGTTGGGTTTCAATTAACCATACTTCTCAGGAGTGGTCGACCTGAGATTGTACAAGACTACACTTCATACACATCATCCTCTGAAGTAATACCTTACAGTAGTTCCGGAGGCCAAACAGATAAAGGAAGAAAGTTATGTTTGGAATAAGAACTTGTAATGAAAAATACTGCTATAATTATATCTTTAAATGCTGTATTCTGTAATTTATGACCAAGCTTTACCTTGTCCTTATATTTGAAATTTGACATAAATATACACTATGTTTAGTTATAGAATTTTATAGTTAGGCAACATGTACAGCTGGTTTTTATTTAAAGCCATTTGTGTTTTTATTGAGAACAATATTGGATGGTTTTACCACTCATTGAAATAATTGCTTATTCATTTGAAACCATAGTTGTTAGCCTCAGCCTAGAATGAGAAAAAGCGAGTTGTTTTTCTTATGTTTTGTTCTATTTTCTTAAATATATTTAACAGGTCTCTATAAGAAAAGAGATCTTACATATACAGCTTATTTTTTTAATTTTTAATTTTATTCCACTTTAAAGTAACATTTCTCTGATAATGTTGAATGATATAATGATTTTTTTTTTTTAGAAATAACATTGATAAAATAATCAAAATTATAAGTGACAATAACATTAAGGTAATAGGTAAAAAAAAAAAAAAAATAGTTCAGCTATTATTATTTTGACTATATGTGACATTGGATATTGTACAATGGAGGTTTATTTATTTTTCCAGTTACGAGGGCGGTCCGATTCCGATAAGTACTTAGCCTCACCGCCCGATGGGGCCACTATCACAAGAGAAATTTACTATTGTGTATTACATTCTCGTAGACGGCTACTGTCAAAATTTCAGCCGGATCAGACTCGTAGTTTTGTTTTGACCGCATATGGAAGCAGGTGTGTCCGCGGATTTTAGAAAAATGGAAAAAGAGCAATGATGATTTGATTCTTGTTTTTGGAAGGGAAATCGTGCGGCAAAATCAAAGCGCTTTGGATGCTGTATACGGTGACTCCTCCTTTGATGGCGACTGTCAAAAATTGGTTTAACAAGTTTCAACATGGTCGCACGTCAGTTTTTGATGAGCCACGCCCAGGTACCCCGAAAACGGCTACCACGGAAGATAACGTGACAAAAATTCACGATTTCGTATTGGCAGACCGCCGATTGAAGGTGCGCGAGTTGGCCGAGACAGTAGGCATCTCAAGACCGTGTGGGTCATATTCTGCATGAAATTTTGGGCATGAGAAAGCTGTCGGCACGATGGGTACCGCATTTGCTCACTCCGGACCACAAGCACAACCGTGAGACCACTTCAGATGTTTGATGCTGTTTAAGCACAATCTGAGGGAGTTTCTGCGTCATTTCGTGATCATCGACAAAACATGAATCCACTGGTACACACCAGAGACCAAGGAACAGTCGAAACAGTGGACTGCACCAAGCAAATGTGCTCCAAAGAAGGCAAAGACTATCCTATCGTCCAGAAAGGTGATGGCCACTGTTTTCTGGGATTCACAAGGTGTGATCTACATCGACTACCTGGAGAAGGACAAAACTGTCACAGGGCTGTACTATACCAAATTATTAGGCCAATTTGACGCCTAATTGCAGAAAAAACGGCCCATTTGGCGAAGAAAAAATTCCACCATGACAACGCACCGGCTCACACCTCCGCCCTCACCATGGCCAAATTGGTTGAATTGAGCTATGAACTGCTGTCCCATCTACCGTATTCTCCAGATTTGGCCCTTTGCGACTTCTTTTTGTTTCCAAACTTGAAAAAGTTACTTGCCGGGCAGAAATTTGAGTCGAATGAGGAGGTAATCTCCGCCATGGAGGCCTACTTTGCAGACCTTGAGAATACATATTTTTAAACGGGTTAAAGAAGTTGGAGCATCGCTGGGTCAAGTGTATCGAACTAAAAGGAGACTATATTGAAGAATAAATGCCACTTTTCCAAAATTTTTGTTTTTCTTTTGTAGGCTAAGTACTTATCGGACCACCCTCGCATGTTCACTGCTTGAAGTAGATCATTTGCAGTGTGTTTCATTTCAATTTTATATTCCAATACGTTTTTTTATTTCTAATTTATTTATAAAAATATAAATTTTAGTAGCAAGTAGCAGTAAGTAAGCATTGCAGACAGATCTGCTTTTTTGAGTAACAGGATCAAATTTTTGTATCTTCTGATTTTTCAGATTCAGCTGTATCAAATAAACTTGCATATCTGATACAAACTGGTGGAACAGTAAGATATAATGGTAAGACACCTAGACACTTTCAACAAAATTTTATGATTACTGCAGAAGATGACAAATGGAAAATTGTCAGTGATTGTTTTAGATTTCAAGAACCTGTACCAACTTGAACTCTGTAATTTAATTTCATATAAATTTGTTTTCACATCATTTCCTTTTCTTTTTTTTAATGTAAACCTAGAATTCATTACACAGATAAAGGGTTTCCAGAAACCATTATGGATTGTAAGTTTTATTTTTGATTTTATAACTTTGTTCCAGTTTCATACTATTTTTTAAACAAATTAATATCTAACCTCCTATTTTATTCAATTGTATAATAATTTCAAGTATATTTTTCTGTTGCATTTGGTATTTATCAATATAACAGATCAGCTCAACTCTATCTATTAAAGAAATGAGTAAAAGCAATTTATATGGTGGACAAGGACATGTTATATATTACAGGAACACGCATCTAACCCACTGGGTTGGTCTAGTGGTTAACACGACATCGCAAATCAGCTGATTTTGAAGTTGAGAGTTCTAAGGTTCAAGTCCTAGTAAAGATAAAAATTTTTATCCGGATTTGAATACTAAATCGTGGATACCGGTGTTCTTTGGTGGTTGGGTTTCAATTAACCACACTTCTCAGGAGTGG
>JAAAKQ030000022.1:222311-233757 GCA_010016005.3 Zanna intricata | reverse complement strand
ATATCCTCCAGATGGTTTATTACATTTTTTTTCTACTTTTCCAAAATCATGTTTTTTTTCTGGACTAAAATCAGGTGAATAAGATGGTTAAGGAACTACAGGAATGTTTTTCTTTGCCACTCATTAATTGAGAGTGCAGTGTGATGAGGTGTACAGTCATGATGCAGCATCCAGTTGTCTTTGATGGCTGGTCTCATGCGAGCAACTCTTTTGTGCAGTCTTTCAAGAATTCAATTGTTCTGCAATACATCTGACAGTTAATTACCGGTTGTACTGTATCAGATCTCTGATTTGCTCAACACTGACATTACTTTTTGATGGTCTTCCAGAGTGTGGATCGTTTGCAACTGATTCCCAGCCTTCTGAAAATGCTTTAAACCACCTAAAAACTAAAAATCTACTTTTCAGTTTTGAAAAAGTTTCAGTAGCATTATCACTGAGTTTAACACAAAACTTAATTGCACAACATTGCTCATAATTAGTATCATTCATTTTTGTAACGCACAATAAAAACTAATTTCACAAAAGGTTTGTTTATGTCTCATGTGGCAACAATAACCTAAAAATATTAATACCCAATATAAATTAGCTGTTCATATAACTAAATGTTAACTAGTAACTTTTACAGTGTTGCCACTTTGGCAGCCAAAAAAATCTAGTCTCATTACTTTATTAACAAACCTTGTATATATGTATATATATTGATGGTGGTTTCGGGGTCTGGGGGATGTGAAAACATGAAGATATGATAAATTTTCCAGAATTCGAATCATGGTACCCATTTCAATAGGTAGTTTTCTATCAGAACAAGGTTACAAAAAATGTATGATGCGCAATATTTTTCTCATAATCTTGACATAGGAATAGATAATTATGTTACTTATCAACCATCTTTGGGACATGAGCTAACAAGGATTAAAATCTTATAAAAGACTATAACAGGAAATGAAACTAATTTTATGGATCTATGTAGAAATGTAAAATTGCCACTTTAACAAAAAGTTTTAAATTTCTTACACCACAAAAAGGGAACTTAAGCCTTTTAAGGTAACAAAATGCAACTCAAACATGTAATTTAATTTTTTTCCATTTAATTATTTTTTTTTTAATTTATCAATCCCAGTTGGTAGTTTTTTGCCAACACAACTTACTTCCGCAGTTAACAAATTTGGGTCGGGCTAATTTTTTTCTATCTCAAACTGTAATGAAATAGTTTAAAAAGTCTGAATACCTTATATGCAATATAATGTAATGAATATATTCCATTTTATTCAATATATATGGAACTGGAAAGATTGCTTTCAAATGTGAAAAAGCTACACTTGTGGGTAATATTTCACAGGGAATAAAAACAAATTCAAATTTTGGGATGTATCTTGTATTTTGTTAATAAAAGAACAAAAATATTTTTACTTCTTGAAAAAAGAACAAAAAAAAAACAATGAACATCCTCAATGCAATATATTGAATCTTACATCATGTTTTACAGAAAAATTTATTAAAAAATAAAATAGTAAACTAATTTTTTACTATTATACAAAAGTTATAAAATACATTTTTACTATATTATTGATAAACTTCAGTTCTGATTATATAAACAAACTATTTCACAACTAATAACTTCATATAATATTTTCTTAAAAAACTGGGAATAATATTTAGCTAACATCTAAAATAAAATCTAAATTATAATTTTCATTGTTTACCAAAAAAAAGTGAACTTTATATTCAACTTTCGTTAATAAACTGTAGATATTATTTCACACACAAATTTTCTATTTAATTACATTCACAATTAAAAAAATGAAACTAACAAAATCAACCTTACATATAACAAACTATAACCATTAAATTTTTATATAAAAATATTATTTCATGTTATAAAATAAAAATTATAGAAATAAATATAAATTTTTAGCAAAATAATATTTCAATAAATTTTTATAACAATACAAAATGAAAATTTAAATATTAAACAAATTAAGACAATAATGAATAACTTAACCGAAAATTGAGTGGTAATGAGAATTGAAGAACACTTATTTTACTTGATAAATGGTCATATATATTTTTTAATAATAAATACTGAAACACCTCTTATGATTATATGAAAAAGCAAAAGATCTCAAAATAAGAATCCAGTTTTTAATAGAAAGCAATAAAGTTGAAGTGCTCTTTTTAGATGTTAAAAAAGAGTCTTATTCAATAATTAAAAACTCTATTTAATAATACGAAAAACTATTGTGGTAACTGTCAGATAGTCAAGAAAAGCATTTGTAGTATGTTAAAATTTATAAAAATATCAATATTATAGTTAATATTTTAACATTAGATACAAATGTCTGATAAAGACATACGCGTTTCTGGCCAGGATTGATACGTTTCATTCGTTACAAAATTCAACTCCAAAAGCAACTGCTACTGAATGTTGGGTTGTAACTATATTAGAAAATCAATAAACATAATAAATCCAATTTTACCATATAAGTAACAATAATAAATTGAAATAATTAATATGAAAAAAATTATTTAAAAAAAGAAAAAACTACATATTAATTTTGCAGTCATTCACAGGTACAATTTTTATTTCAAAATACCATTAAAAAATAAACATATGAATATTTATGAACTCAATTACAAAGCTTTGAGTGTACGATCAATTACTCAAATGACATTACTGACATATATATATTTACAAAATTTAATTATTTAATTTACAGTGTATGAAGTTTTCTAAACAATTGTAATATCTGATTTCCACTCTCATCAAAGTAGGCTATCAGATAATACTGTATAACATTTTACAAATATTAACAATAAACACAGAAAATTAAATAAAATCATGTCATTCTCTTCTTACCACTATATTTTAAAAAAAATTCTATTAAAAGATTCATTTCATTACCAATCAAAAATAAATAAAAACTGAAAAAAAAAATATTTTAAGTAATTAATGTTAAGTAATTTTTAATGAATTGAAACAATTTACACTAAAACACAGAAAGCTAAATAAGAATATTTTATATCTTAATGAGAATTTTATTTAAAATAATTTGTTTTCGATTGATAGAAATACTGTAATCAAAATATGACTAAAGTTAATGCCTCAAATAATTATTAATATAATATTTGGGTCATTCTCAAAAAAAGGAAAGATTTTAGTCCAGTCAAAGTTTTCATTTACTCCTTATGTTTACTTGTGAGAGTAACTTAAAAGAGTACCTCAAAATGTGTCATTTTTGATTATATAAATATTATTTGATTTCCTATTTATTTTTTCACTTTAAAAAAAATTTTAATAGGTGAAATCTCACCTCCATGGTCTGTCCATACCTCCTGTGTAAAATCTTCTTTCTTCTGAAATACTGAATTTACATATGTTTAAAATCATAAATATATTAATAACAACTAAAGCAAATGTAATCAGTTCATTATAGATTACTTAAGATTGCAATAATTATTATTAGGTCCAATTTACTACTACGACTCATTACACTCAAGTGAGTTCTTACTTCCATGAATATGAGGTTGCAGCTAAATAAATGTCTCATAGATAGCAACACAAGCTTCCACTCGGTACAAACAAGAAATGGCAGCCATGTTGTTAGGTGAAGAAATTATTTGGATCACTGAACTTTATTTCCTCTGTTCCTAGGATTTGAAGTTAAATCCTAAAAAATTAATTTATTTATTTTGCTAAGGACTACAATTATACTTGGTGCAGAACTAATTCTGTGATGATGCTATTACCCTAACCTTAAATGTTTTCATACTATTCAACAAAAAGTGAAAAAATCATAACTCTGTTACTTTAGCCTCTATTACTTATACAATTCTCAGAGGTAGGGGAGAGTAACAAAGTAGAGTCTATTAAATTTAAAAGTTAAGTTTAAATACACTTATATTTTTAATGTTCTAATTACATAATGTTTTGTATGTGTGTAAATATATAAACCTAATCTAAATAGAATTATATATTTAAATTATATATTTATTATAACCTACAATTTACACACACTAATTCACTATGCTAATATTTTTTTTAACATAAATCTATATTGTTATTTATTTACATAGAAAATTAAATTTGTTAAATAACCTCAGTTTATTTGTTGGGTAATGGCAATGTGAAGACACAATTAAAATTTTAAGTTTCTTTTAAAAATGTAAATTAGTTGGAATGTTGAAAATTTTATGGTTTATGTTTATTTTCATTATTTTATTTATCTTAGAAATTACTCTAATAGAAAAACTTAACACCCACATTTTTTTTTTTACAGTTGCCACAATAGTCATTAAAAAATTGTGAAAAAACCTGATAAAGTTACATAAATGAAAAGAAAAATTAAGGAATGAAATAAAGAATGATGTAGTTAGTTATGAGGAAACTAAGAAAATATTATGGAAGCAAATCAGGTATCAAGGTATAAACCAGATAGAAAAAAAACCCTTCAAAGAAATGTATAACTTAATAAGGGTTAGGAAGTGTCACCTGCTGTAAAAAACAAGCTATTGTTTGGTGATGTCATAACAATGGATTTGAAAAAAAAATTAAAAGAAAAAGCAAAGTATAGGAAAGTTACATACAGTAGAAACTTTCCTAAGGTAGTGAAAAATGCACACTTTTATCTGAGGTCTGTAAAATGTTATTACCAAATCTGAGATTGTGTAAATAAAGTTAGAAGTACAGCGCCTGCAAATTGCAAAAAAATAAGTCATTCAGCTGTGTTCCTCTTTCTAGACAAAGACGAAACAGAAAGCTGAGCTTGTCTTTCTAAAGAAAGGCGAGCACAGCTGAATGTATCCAGAAAAAAAGGCACTACCATATTTAAAAAGGATAAAAGACGAAAGAAATATCGCAATGAATGTTTATTAAAATCTGTGCTAGATATTTTCTTTGAAATATCCCATCTTAAATTAGGTTATGCTTAATTCTGAAAATTACATCGATTTTGGACTCTATCACCTAGAAAGAGATATCTGCTTTTGTACTAAACATCAGAATATATCTCTTCTTACAGGTAAACTTTACTACAATAAAGTATTTGAGCAAAGTTCCTTCCATGAAATACTTAAATCTTTATGTTACAACAACTATCATTTATAATGCTTAATGGAATTTGTAATTTATACAGAACAAAAAAAAATCTCAATGCTCACATGTGAAGAAACTTTAGTTATAAGTTACGAACAATCGGCGTTCAAAAAAATTTATATTATAGTAAAAGAAAAATTGGAATTATAAGAGAAATAAGATAAGGGGAAAATTTGAGAATCTAAGTAGAATATAGATCAATCTGTGTTCTTTACTAGCCGACTTGCACTTGGAATAATTTTGGTTTTAATTTAACTAGGAAAAAAATATTATTGATACTGGTTATTTTTTAAATATTCTGTAATTCTGAGGAAGTTAAAGATAAATAATATTTTTACTACAAGAAGTTTTTTCAACTTTTAATAAAGAATAAATATTTACAATTACTCTTAATATTTATATGCTAAATCTATTATACTATTTCTTCATATCTGTAACAAAACAATTTCTAAAAATATTCTTTAATAAGGAAATATTT
Organism: Zanna intricata; assembly: GCA_010016005.3. Lineage (NCBI taxonomy): Eukaryota > Metazoa > Arthropoda > Insecta > Hemiptera > Fulgoridae > Zanna > Zanna intricata. Next base: position 228,184 of record JAAAKQ030000022.1, on the reverse strand, counting down.
TTAGATTTTAATTTTCAAGACCAATTCTCCTATAGTATTGCATATATTAAAATATACCTCCTTTAAAAAAATTAAGTTAAAATATTTAAAATTAAAAGACCAAATTTCCCTTGTTTGGAGAATGACCCTTTTTCAAACAACTAAAACTCACTGTAATCACACTTAATAAAATTACATATGTTTCTTTTAAGACTGCTAATACATTATCATTAAAAAAGAACAAATTATTAAGAGTTCAAATACTCTGCAGAAGAAAGAGTGCTTACTAATAAAGAAGAGTACCACACCCAATAGTTTTTGATTACATTTTAATAATTAACATTATTTCTGTAAATTACACATTTTACTGAAGTGAGTCATTTTATTTTATATAACAAAGGGCGACATATGTTAGCTATTTTCAAGTTCACAACTATGTTAGATTGTTCCTTCAAAACTAAATAATTTTATCATTTTTGGAGAAAAACTAACACCGATGAATTAGTATGAAAAAGTTGCTGATGTTAATAAAATCAGTAATATTGATTGGAACAATTCTGTTGTAAGAATTATGACCATGCTCATAGGTAAACAGAGTTATATTTAATAGGAGCAGTCAAAATCTACTTTCAAAAAAGAACCAGTTAATTTGTACTGGCTGTCTGAAAGATTGCCAAGCAGTTCAACTCCCTAAAATTAAGAAAACAATACTGAATTATATTTGATAAAAAAAATATATCTTTGTGGTGCCCGTCTTCTAAACATATACAAACAAAAAAAAAACTTTATTTTTAAAGAGCAATCAGTTAAAAGATGAGGTTATCATTAGCTGAGAATAAAACAGAAAGATGGTATTGCTCTTTAAACAGCTTTTGCACAGTTTTAATCTTTTTATTTATATCTTATTCAGATAAACTTGTTAGAGAATGCAAACTACTAATTTTCATGAGGTTTACAGATTATAAAGAAATATTCTTTGAGAATATACGCAATTATTTCCTTTAGAAATATTCCTAGAGACTCACCATAAATTTTAGAGGTAAGTAGTTGTTAAATATTTCTAAGTAGTAAACTATACCTCTGAACTAAAACTATTAACTATTTATATTCAATAAACATGGTTTAAAACCACAAACAATAGGGTTTTTGTTTGTGGTGTAAAATTTACTTTTAAATAAAAATATTTTCTTCTTAATATGTTAATCTTGGCCCAATTTATAAAGAGCGATATTTCAGGTTCATTAATAACAATTATTACTACCAATAACATACATATCTCCAATATTAACAATTATGTAAAGAAAATAGAACACACATGTTCAAATCATATGGTTATATGAAAATAAAACTATGAAATAACAAGATGGAAATTTAAATTCCATATAAACAGAATGTAAAGTTCAACAATATATAGAACACTATTTTTCAATTCAACTGAGAATATGTTTTAAAAGCGCCTTCAAGAATATGCAACATAAATCATATAATATGAAATGATGTAGCAAAAAAACCATTTACATATTTTAAGCGATACGCAAAAAAGAGCATGTATAGCTTACCAGTAACAAAGACAAGTTAACAAACTTAACCGTATAATTCAAATATGACTAAGATCCAGTAAGTGAACTTGAATATAACTGTGGATTTAAACAGGGGGTAATAATATGATGAGGAAACCATCATTGCTGGAACCCCTCCTGGATTGGGATTTCCATTAAAAAATGTTTTTAATATTATAATTTGAATAATTAACACACATACATATATATATATCTAAATAAGGAATATATGTTTGGAGGCAATAGTTTTTCTTTTTTTGGATTCTATTTAAATATGGCTTAAAATGTATATTTCTCTTAAAATTCATTCTCTAATGATATTTTTCTAAATAAATTGCAACTAAAAATTAAAATTTTAATATTTAGATGAGAAACAATTTGACAACTGTTTTAATGAAACACAGATTTATGAATGTTATACATTATACATAAAATTAAATAACAATAATAAATTAATGTAGAAAGAAAACTGAATGAATTTTCAAATATGAATTACAATTAGAAAAAATAAATAAAAACTAAGCAATATGTATATTAACTGATTGCTAAAAGGATTAAGCAACAAGGAAATTGCATAATGGTGAATATTTTTAACGTATAGTATATAGATTTACATCATAAGGAAAACATATTTTCAGCAAATATAAAAATATGCTGAAGTCACTAAATTAAAAAAAAAAAAAACCAAAAAACATACAATAAATTTTCCTTAATTAATATGTTTAATTTTTGTTATCTAGAGAAATTATACAATTATGTAATTATTTATTTTTATGCTTGATGTCTATATTATGGTGATGAAAATACCAGTTATGCTAAGAATTGAATTCCATAACATATCACATAGCTTGTAACAACACTAGCCCTACAGGAAACATGAGTTAAAAAAAGTTAGAGTTATTCATACAAATGTTTGAGATATCGAGATAAAATAAAATAAAATAAACGAGTAAGAAATAACTCCTAAAAAAGGTATTTATTATACACCAACTATGAAGCAAAATATCTGTCATAAGTTTGGTGGAGATAAAACTTTGGTAATGTCTGTGAGAATTATTAAACATATTTAGCTAATAATAAATTTATAACATAATTTACTCCAAAAAAATAATAGTTTTTTCTCAATTCATTTTTACAGAAATTTCTATACATATATAAAAAGTCATATTAGGCTGTATTATTCAACAGTAAAAACTTAACACAAATTCAAATCAGAGTGAATAATAACAGTAAATTTGGTGTTTGCTTATAATAAATTATTTGACAAAGTATAGATCTCTACACACCTCTTTAAAATTAAACATTAGTAAATTATAAAAATTATCTACTGTTGTTAAGCCAATTAATAATTGACAAAAATATAAATGATTTGAGTTATAAACAAATAAATATAAACAATAAACTTCATTTAAAAAATACACTTAACATAATGCAAAACAGAAAATACTACCGTTTCCACATATCTTTTTCTTTACTTTCCTTCACAAATTAAACTTATTTTAAGCGCATGTTACTGCCAATAACAAAATTACATCATAAATGACACATTACATAAAGAATATTGTTGAAGGAATATAAATCAATTAAAGATATACATGATGTGCTGAAAATGATTATTTTAAAAAACTGTTAAATTTATATTTTAATCAGGCTACTTATAAATGTTTAAACACTTAACAGATGCAAAGATTAATAGCTTATAAAAAACCAAAATACAGAATATATTCAAACAGTAAGTTCAGCATTCATTAATGAAATAACCTTATGACAGTAGCAGAAGTGTTCAGTATATGTTTAATGCTCATTATTATATCAATGTTTCTGTAATAACTTTTCTTTTTCTTTTCAAATGTTTAAAAGTCACGCCTCTTAAATGTATATCTTTGCTATTAGCCTACAATAAATAATTACTCAAATAATTCAGATACAGCACTAATTCAATCACACAAAAATCCTTACAATTCTATACCAATTAATTCTTAAATGAAAAAAAGTAAAATTTCAATCATCCATGCATTCTTCATAAAAAGCTTGACCTCATAAAAAATAATCAGCTTGAGGTTTTTTAGAAGGAATCCCTCGACTTTCTTGTGGAGCGGCTTCAAATATAGTAAAATCACGTTGTAAGTTTTCATTTAGCTCCAATATTGCAGCTACATTACCACAACGATAGCAATAATTAGGCGCTGACCAAACAGTTAGTACGGTTTCATCAAAATGCCATTTATAACCTTCCATTACAAGCTGATGTGCTCTACATATCATATCAATGTCATTGGCTGCATTAAACTGTGAAACTACATCTGAACCAAACAAATAACCTGCTCCTCTAGGACTAACACCCCAACCTTGGGCGTCTTCTGGATCAGACCATAGAAGATCGCACATTGGGCCATCATGAGGGACTTCCTGCTTTCTATCAATTGTTCGAATTTGATCAAGTGTTTGAATTGAAGGTGATAATCCACCATGTACACCAAATATTTTGCCATCAATTATAGCAGAGAGGCTTAAATAATCAAATATTTCTGTACAGTAACGCCAGACAGTAATACTTCCATATTTCCGTAAACATTCATCATAAAAACCATAAACCTGAGTTATCTGACGCGACTCATGATTACCTCGAATCAAGGTAATCCTATCAGGATATCGAACTTTCAGTGCTAAAAGCAGGAGAAATGTTTCAACACTATAAAATCCTCTATCAACAAAATCTCCCATGAAGAGGTAGTTCGTTTCGGGTACATCCCCTCCTACTTTAAATAATTCCTTTAAATCGTAAAACTGACCATGAATATCTCCACAGACTGTAACAGGAGAATCTACTCTTTGAACGTTGCTCTCTTCTACTAAAATCTCTCTAGCTTTAGCACACAAAGCTTTTACTTCAGATTCTTTAATAATTTCACATTTTTTTAATTGCTCAATTTGTCTATCTAAATTATTTGTATCCACCATGTTAACAGTTTTTAGATTCAGTTACAGAATAATTACTAATAGACAACACCAGCAAAGCTAGCCGTTTAACCTAGCCTAACAATTTTTAGGCCATTAAAATACATATAAACTAAATACCGTAACGGTCATCGAACACTTAACATAAGATAAAAACTTTAATAACTGAGTACACTTTAAGCTTCAAATCTCAAAAACTTTCTATTTTCTGAATTATTACTAACAAAAATACTTACACTTCAAACAAATAACAATATACAACGATCTGATTACTAATTCATTACGAATTATGAACACCTATGCCAACATAAAAAATTTATACAAACGGATTTCAAGTAAAAATGACTACCGTTTTCAAAATATAATAAATTCAACGTTTAAATAAGATAAGTTAACTATGGTAAATGTATGATGTAATTATTTTTCTGTAGGATGATATTTATAAATAATAATTATGAGAAACTGAAAATACCAGTTTAATATAATGTTTATAGCTGCGACGTTAAAGTAATTAAACAGTAAATTAATCAATGACAAATTTTTTTATTGCAAAATTACTTAAAGTTATTTTATGAAGCTCTCATATAATTGAACTGCAGTTAAACAATTTAGAAAAATCTATTTTTGAGAATGATTGTATTGCCATTGGTAGAATTGTAATTATGTTGTATCCGTTTAAGGATAGTTTCCTTTCGGCGTGTCCTCCATTTGGAATGCGCATTCGTTTATAGGTTGTACGTAATTAATTTGCTACTATGTTATGAAAAGTTTTAAGGAAGAATTGATTGTTTTTAGCTGAATTTTTATTAAATAATGAAAAATTTAGTTGGATGTTCTTGGTAAGTTTTTAAGTATTATTCTGTTCGGGTCCCACGCAATGTATGTACTTTTTGTTTAAATATTACTTTATATTCATTTTTTATTTTGCGGGTATATGATCTATTTCATAATACAATCGTAATTTTCTTTGTTTTACGAGCAAACTTTTATTATACTTTCCTAAGATACTAGTGCACGTGCAGCATGTTCAAGCGTCGAGGTGGTTTACTTTAACGATTGCCATTGTTTCATATGAATTGTGCATTACAGCGCCCAGTATGGTTGATTATTTTGTGGTTATTTATTGCTTACAGAAATTTTCGATGGAGTCTTGATTTTTTTTTTCTGTAATCACTAGCCCAGTATATGTTAAACTAATTTTTTAAAAAATTGTATATCCACCTTATCTGGAAACAATAGTGTATTTTCTCCCTCAAGTCCTTACGGTTTATTTAAATCATCAGAGCCGGCCTTCGTGGCGCGAGTGGTAGCGTCTCGACCTTTGATCCGGAGGTCCCGGGTTCGAATTGCGGTCAGGCATGGCATTTTTTTACACAC
>JAAAKQ030000022.1:180468-195695 GCA_010016005.3 Zanna intricata | reverse complement strand
TTTTTCTTTGTATTTAACTTTTGTATTTTTTTGCTTTTCAGAAAAGCAGCTATTGATGCCTTAAAAGAAGCAGTTACATTGGCACATGAAGCTAAAGATAATTTATGTTTACAGCATGCTCAAGCATGGTTGTATAAATTATGTGATGAAAATAAGGTTAGTTTTTTTCTATGTAAAACTATTTAGTTTTGTAAAAACATAAATCTTCTACAATATAAACAATCAGTACACTTGAAGAGCACAAAAACTTTCAGTATTGATGAATAATATTTAATATAAATAATTATTGTACTAGGGGCGCTTTGTAAACCCTTACTTGCTTCATTTGTTAATTGTAGGAACATTGAGCTTGCTTTATTTACACTATTTATGTAATTCGAAACTGGATAATGAGAAAATTGAACTCACTAATTGGGGTGTGACCGAACAGGTAAGATGACTAAACAAATAACTTTACAGATATACTATAATTTTACAAAATGGCAGGATACAAATTTACCCATACTCAATGTAATTTATTAAATGGATTCTGAAAATCTGCAGCAAAGTGAATGGCTTTTCCAAAAGTTAATATACATTTACATATACTGTTGTCATAAAGTATGTACTGCTGTCATAAATTATTTTGTTAGGTCTAGCAGTCAAGTGTTTTACTCTGGCAATGATTTTATGTTATATAGATATCACATACTTTTTTTTTTTTTAATTTTAAGTAAAACCTTCAGTGCTGTCTTTAAGTTGACTTGATATAATGCATAATATTGTTAAATTAATTCTGTGTTATCTATCTTTTATTACAGGAAATTCTTATGGAAAGATCCATTTCTAAATGTAGTGATTTAAGTTTAAATTATTTAACATCTTTGGGGCTTCAGTCATTTGCTCAGTATGCTGGTATTACTGGTGGCAAACCTGCTTTAGTATTTGAGGTAAGTAGTCTGTTTTCTTCACAAATACAATTGTTATTAATCTCTTTTTTTTAGTTACCTCAGTGTTTAAAGGAAAGTAATTATAAATTTTTTTAAGTTTATAGTTATTGTAGTTATAAATATAAATCAAAATAATCATATTAATTTTTTTTTATTTGTATTTTCTAACTATTTAAAACATTAATTTAGCAAATATGCTAAATTAAAACACATTCATATATATATATATGTACTCGGAGTGTTCGATGAGAAAAGAGTGATACGGGTCACCTTAAAACTGACAAAAATAGATTTCTTTACTAGTTACTTAAACTAATACTATCATCACAGTCAGACAGAAAGGTTTGATTTTGATAACTTAATTTCTGTAAAGAATAAAACAATAGTTGTAACAATAGGACTCAATTTTTTAGATGATGTTTTTTTTTTACAAACATGTTTAGTGATCTTACTATTGATTTTATCTATGTTGAAATAACTTTTTTCAATTGATTTGTCCCTGATATCAAAACACCTGTGGACAGTAATAACTGTTACCATTTATAGTGAATGTAGTAGGTTTTGATAGAGCATGATGAAAAATACAACCAAGTTAAGTCTACCAGGATATACTGAAAATCAGCAGTTAATGGATTATGATAAATTTAATATTGTCAGGTAATTCATTTAAAGCTTTGGCAGTTGCACATTTATGACACAACTTAACCAGTAACTAATTAAGAGTATTTAAAAAGAACTACTTAATTTTGGATTAATTTTACAAATGAGAATTATAAAATTCTAGTTAAATGAAAATTCATTTATTAACCTTTTCTGAGTTGAGAAGAGAAGATTTTGTTCCTAATTTTGATTTTATTATTTAGATAATAATTTTTTTTAATTATTGTTATTTTAAATTAAGATGTTTGTTAAAAGGTTGTTTAATAGAGAGAAGATTTTCATCATATTGGTATCTCATAGTGATTAATAAATATTTAATAAATTGTGTTGGACAGATAAAATTCTGTTATAAGCTCTGTCTATGGTCTCCAATTTTATATGTTGAAACACTACAGAACAGAGCACAAAAAAGGTCATTGAACATTTATGAGGAGGACGTGTGCTTTTTTTGTTCAATTCTGAGTATCAATATGTTAATAATAATTTTTTAATGCAGGTTGTTATGAGAAGTGACGTATTAAATTGCCAATTTTCTATGCCAGATATGTTTGGTATGAGTTTTGCACATAAGTCAGCATTATGGGCATTATACGGCAAATCAGAAATGTCTACATTATGCAGCCAGTTGCTATTACATCTCGATACACCTGATGGTTCTGTTACTCACATGGCTGATGGTACTTGTCAAGCTATTTGTAACCTTGCTAATAGGCTCATCGATTTTGTAAGTATGTTATACTTATTTTTAATAATTTAAGTTTTATAATAGATGTACAGAAATGTTTGAAATTGGGGTGAAGGATATTTGGATTATTTGTTTTAAATGATGTGGTTTTTTTTTTTTTTAATCTCTGAAACCACCATTAGGTTAATGATGTGTTGATTGTAATAAGTGATTTTTGAAGATTGAATCAGTTGAAGTTAATGAATGCAGTTGATATCTTTCATTTAGGTGAAGTAACAATCTGTAGATTGTTCTACTTAGTATATGAAATATAAAAAACTGGGAAAGTGCCCTTAAATTTCAATAAAGGTAGGACCTAAGTAGTCTAGACTTGATGAAGACTTTGAGGTCTCAAAGTCTTCAAATTAAAAATAATTTCTGGATAAATTATCCAGAAATTATTTTTAATATCCCACAGTTACTGATTTACAGTTAACTATTCAAATCTTTTCTGTATTAGTTTCTTTACTGAGCATATAAAGTAATATTTATTCATAGTGTTTATTAATTTGGTCTCAACTGTATCAGTAGAATTTCAATTGGTAAATAAAATAGTAATTTTCAGAAAATGGATTATTTGCTTTTCAATAATCTGTTACATAATACCAAAACAATAGCTATTAATTATTGAATTATTTATTGAGCATTCACCAGAGAGGTATTTTTATAATTTCTGTTTGTTCTTTCTTCAAAATTGTTGAAAATTTTAATATGGTAGGTCTGTAACAATCAAGATTAGGCTGGTGTTATCGAACTCATAATTCAGTACTACTAATCAAGTTTAAAAAACTAGGTGATCCATAATATTTCCTGGGTATCTAAGGAAAGTTTGTATATATTTCTGAATATAGGTTGTATGTAGTTGTACTACAGGTTATATCAGTTTAGTTTTTTGTTTACCTCTAACCAATACCTTCAAAATAAAACCCATCAGAAGTAGCTTAGTAGTAGTTGTTATTTCACTTATAGTATGCAAACATTTAACCTCATCAGTCCCTTTATTGAACTATTACAGTAAAATTGTAATAAAACTTTATAAAGTATCCTTAATTTCAGTGTGGCACAGAATTTATAACTTTAATGTGTGTGAAAAAAATAAATTGTTTTCAATGGAAATGGATTATCTTATTTCTGATATGGTGTGTGCAAAATCATTAAATTTTAATAATTAAACTAAATCTAACTGTTTATTTTTATAGTTTCATTAGCTGTTTTGTTTCTAAAGATGTTATTAGAAATTGCACACAACTGGTTTGAACTAGTTTAGATTAGCGAGTTTGTTTTGTTGCCTCGATAAAATCAGGAACTGATAAACTGGGGAACTGAACATCTATTAAATAACCATTCATTATGAAAACGAATTGTTAAAACTCCTTTTCAAAAACAGGATTACTGAAATGTGTACTATACTAATTTGTAAGTAAAGTAGCACTTAAGCAAGGAGGTATACTAGATGAATATGTGTTTTATAAAAAAATATGAAAACAAGAGTTATTTTCAGTTTTTGAATTATTGAAGGCAGCCTGAAGAAAGTCGAAGGGATCTATTAGTCTTATATAGATGTTCATTAATAATGTGAAATAAAATTTTGAAATTTTAGGGGAAAATAGGGTTAATATATACAAAAAGACATTACTTATAGTGCCGGCCTCCGTGGCGTGAGTGATAATGTCTTGATCTTTCATCCGGAGGTCCCAGGTTCAAATCCCGCTCAGGCATGGCATTTTTCACACATGCTACAATTCTTTCATCTCATCCTCTGAAGATATGCCTTAACGGTGGTTCCAGAGGTTAAACAAAAAAAAAAAAAAAATTACTTATAGTAATGAGAAGGAAGTACTGCTGATTGAAATTGATGCCCAGGAAAACTCTTAATAGAAAAAGTAGTCAGACATTGAGTCTTATAGGCGTCATATGTAGACATAGTCTTTTTCCATTTCTCTTCAATTTTTATTTTAGAAGAAAGCTTTGAAGAAAATCAGAGAATCTTTGAAGAATTCAAAGAATAAAAAGACATTAAGACTCATTGTTAACACTTGTCTTTTAGATGAAACTAAAAATGAGAATATACAGAATGGCATGGCTTTGTTTCTATTAAATGAATACAATTTGAAAAAAAAAAATGGTAACAAGACATGGCTGAAAAAAGTGATTAATAGATGTAAGAAAGATAACAAAGACTAGATAATAAAAAAAATCTTTATTTCAGAAAAGGAATTTGTTGATATCAGGTATAATTTTAGGAATCATGTTTTTTTGAGTCAAATAATGGTTTTTTTCTTTTCTTTTTTTTAAAAATATTTGTTATTATTGAATCATTTTATCACAGTGAAATATAGACATTAGGAAAGTCAGAAGTTCTAGTATAGAAGCTTTGGAAGAGCGATATTATAAATGTTAAAAATTAGAAATATTGGTGAACGGGTAAAAAGATTCTGAAGACAAATTTTATAGTAAAAGATTAGCATTGTTTAATGGAAAAAATTAAGAAATACATCCAACCAGTCGAATAATAAATGTAAAAAATGTGTACGTTTTTTAAATTTGGTATCTTAAAAACAAAGTTTAGCTTATGAAAAATATAATAAAAAATTTTATTTTTATAAAAAAAGCTTTTTTTAGGGTGAATATAAATTGGCTACAGTTGTATTGGATCATGCTAGGAGAATGTACCCAAACTCAGAGTGGTGGTTGATAGTTGAACAAATATTATACTATACTCAAGCTTTGTATCAAGGACAATGGCAGATAGCTCACAATGCTGTTCTTCAGCTGTCTACATTGGATAAGTGGGAAAGTTTTATCAGGTAAAATTAATGATATGGATTAGATTAATTTTCTGATAAAAGTTTTTGACTTCCTTTCTGAATTCTTATATGTAATAATTCAGGAAATTTGATATTAGAATTATATAATTATTTGTAATTTTTAACCATGAATATAAATATATTTATGTAATATTACTTTACACAATTTATTTATGTATTTACTTTTTTTTCTAATTTCAAATATATGTAATATTTTCTATTTTAAATTTCTATAAAGTAAAGATTATTTGTTATTCATCTGATTATGGCAATTTCATAATCACAAATATGTAACAATCAATTTTTTTTTTTAAAGTGAGTAAACAAAAAAATTATTTCAGCTACAGTCTAAAATGTTCATTAACATTCTTGTATGCCCAGTTTTTTTTTAGTAGAATGTATTTTTTTTTATCTATCTATGTTACTATGAATAAAAATTTGTGTACATTGAAATAGTCTGTTATTTAAAGTATTTTATTTTATTATTATCTTTTATGACCGCATAGGATCACTTTAGTCAAGTCTCTTCGATGGAATTGTTTGGGCCTTGTAGTCCTCCCATTACTTTATCATACATTCTGATCTCCATTCCCTTTTTAGTGTTGAAAATGTTCATGTTGTGAATGTGAAGTAATTGTTGTCCTGCTTTTTTCATTTAATTTTATCTTGTGTTCTGATGTAAGGCCAATTTCCTTCAGATTCTCTCTTATTTCTCTGATCCTCATCCTGTCTTGGTATTTTTTGAGTCAAGATTGTACTGCACCTGCTATTTCAGAAGTCTTGAATCTTGCATCATCATGATATGTCCAAGGAATCCTAGTCTCCTCTTATGCATATATCAGTGATGTGTTCTAACTGTTTATACACTACTTTGTTGGGCATAATTCACCACTTCTCATCTTTCTGGTACTTTTTATTGATGCAGTTCTTCCAATTCTTCTTTTGATTTTCTAGAGGTTGTCTGTCTTTTATTGTTCAGGTGGAAGAGTGTTTTTGCTACTTATGTGGCTTCTGATTTTATAACTCTGTTGTAACTTATTTTTGCATATATTGATTGGGATTTTTTATCGTAAGTATACCAAATTAATTTTTGAGCTTTAGCTAGTTTGTTTCTTCTTATTTGGATAAAGGATTTTTCATTCAGGTTGTTTCTTATTATTTCTCCAAGGTGTTTTAATTGGATTACTATTTTGATTTTATTACCGTTTATGTTTACTTCTTTTAATCGTGTTGGTTTTTTGAGCATAATCTCTGTCTTTTTGACTGAAATTCTGAGACCAGATTTATTTCCAATGTTTTTAAGTTCTAATAGCTGTGATTTAGATTCGTCGATGTCATTTGCTAGCTGTGCCAAATTGTTGACAACACCAAGACAGTTTGTTTTGATATTATCGTCATTTTTACTTTTTGGGGCATTTTTTATCATCTTGGCACAGTCCTGTTTTGATATCAAATGTTCTGAGAGCTCACCTCTGAATTTCACCTACATCATAATGATCATGAGGGTCAGTTTTATCATGTATGTAGTGCAAGGTGTCTTAGAATTTTTAGTAGGGGTTCCCTGTAGATGCAGTCATAAGCTTGTTTGAAATCTACAAATTTTATCAACATCTCTGTTTCTTTTCCTGTTGTAATCCATTATTAGCTTCAGTCAGACACATGATCTGATCTGGAGAGCTCTTCCAGGATCTGAACCTTCGTGGTATTTTTTTTGTTATTTTTTGAGTTGTGATCCAAACTTGTTAAAGATGATTCTTGAACAAATTTTGTATGTTGTGTCCAGGAGTGAGATCCCTCTGTAATTGTTAGGGTCTGTTTTGTTCCCTTTTTTGTGTAGCAGATGGATGAGGGCTGTCATCCAGTGTTCTGGTAGTTTTTCTTTGATCCAGATGTTGACAAGCTGTTGATGAAGAACAATTTTTGTTGATCTTCCTGATGTCTCCAGGACTCTACAAAAGTCTGATCTTCTCCCATTGCTTTGTTTTTCTTCATCTCTCCAGTGATTGGTAGACTTTATGGTTGGTTTTATTGTGGGAAGGTGGATATTTTCTGGTGGTGTTGGTATAGAAATTTAGGAGTTTTGTTGATTTTTCACAATTTAGGAATTTGTTGAAATATTTAGCTAGGACTTCTGCAATGTCTTTATTGTTATGGGCCAGTCTAGCATTTTGATTCTTCATTAGTAGGCTTGGGGGTTGGTATTCTTGGAGCTGATTTCTGAAGGTTTTGTATTAGTCTCTCTACTGTGTTTTATTGAATTATTCTTCTATTGACTTCAGTGTGTCTTTGTGGTGTTGTCTTTTTATTCTCCTTAAGGTCCTTTCGGATTTTCTTTTATATGAGTAAAAGAAATTATTAAAAATAAAAATTTCTTAATACTATTTAGGTATTTCTTTATACCTAAAAAGCTAATAAAATGTTTTTGATGTTGCTCCACCAAAAAAGTAGTATTTTGTTTGACTGCATGTAATTTAAAAAATACATATTTCACAAATCTTGTGGTAAAGATAATTATTAAAATATACAATAGTAATCAACTAATGTAACTTTTTTCTTTATTCTCATAGATTGGCTGAATTATTATTAGTGAAAGGTGACAATCAAGGCGTTATGGATGCTGTGAGTGAAGTTCTGGACAGCAGTCCAACTGTTTGTCCGTCATTAAAAGTGCGGGCCTTACTTCTTGTTGCGAAAGCAAGTCCATGTGCTGCTGCATTAGTTTTAACAAATGCGTTATCAATTGCTATCTACCATTATTTGGATTATCTTATTGCTCTTGTTATTATGGAATTAGCAAGTTTGCAGGTACATATATATTTTTTAAATTTTAGTTTTCTGTAATGAATAAAGATGCTTTAAAGAGTAATTAAACTGTAAGTCAGGTTTTTGAAAATGGCTCACCTTCTCAGCAAGTGTGATGAATTTGATAGATTTTAAGAGCATTTTAGATGTAAACTTGTTTTGTAATACCATATATTAGATCTACCTCTTAAATTTCAGAACTTTTAATACAATTATTTATTTGCTTTCTGAATTTTTATCTTCAAAAAGAAACATACTTCTGACAAAACAGCAAATAGTGTTTCGTGACATCTGCTTATTCTTAACCGTCAAATGTATCTTGAAATTTATCATATACGTTACAGAAAACCTCTACAGTTGCCTGCTGTATCATGATACGCTGGTATGTCATTCTCTAGTGATTTACAAAATGTTTAATTTTTTTTTTAACTTTTTAGAATTGAAATAAGGAATTCTTTGAATAGTTTTTTTACTATAACCAGATGTTTATTACTTCCCCCAATATTATAGAATGATTAACATTTGAAAACGGCTTAGAATGCACAATAAATAATGATGCATTGCTCAACAAACCAAGTGATGACATTATCTTTGTTTTTGAGTCTTTCTTTATATTATTTAACCATCGTTACATTTATCACAGCAAATTTGTGCTGTGTGTATGGCTTATTTTGTATGTTTACGATTAAATTTAAATCTATTTAAAAAATCCCAAGAACATCATTTATTTAACTGAATTTGTATAATAGTTCAGTGTCTCTAAATTTAAGACTTAGTGTTTCCTTGGGTGGCAAAAGTTGATCTTAGTAAAATGTTAAATGGTGATCAAGAATATGTCTTAATATCAGTATTTAGAGAGTAAATACTACAAAAAAGGTTTTATTGGGAATTATCTTCAAGACAGTTGCTATTCATTCTTTTTTTAGGACTGTCTATTTATTTTATCTTTAATATTATGACTTCAGATGTGATTTTAATTGTATTTAATGAGGTGGATAAAATTTTAGTTGAAAAAAGAAATCACATACTTAATAGGGATTGAATTCAAAACTGTAAGATCTAATTATTACATAAACTGACTCGCTAGTTTTCTTAATAGTTTGATTGCCTTGAAAATTAAACTTTTTTTAAAAAAAAAATATACCTTGTTCCATTTGATTATTTGTCTTTTTACTTTGTATTATTTTACTTTATAAAGTTAAAATCTTTTGTACAAGATATAACTTTTTGTACGCTGTTTATTTTCTACAAAAATTATCTATACAATATTTTTTGTTCTCATTATCATTAACGCTTTTTAACGTGTTAATTAAATGTGTATTTATCTTTTTGTAGTTGCAAATGGGTTTACCGAATCAGGCATTAAAACTGATGGATCAGTCATTATTAGTTGTTTTGTCTCATGGAAGTCAGTATGACCGAGCAGCTGCTATGTTGCTTTTTGCTAAGTGTAAAGTTGCATCTGTTACTACTCCAGGATCCAGTGCAAAGGTTTGTTAACCAATCACTTATTTTTAACTTGTCAATATTTTTTAAAACAGTAAGGGTTATTTTACCATTCATCTTGGTTCAATTCTCTGTAAGACTTAGTGTCTAATTAGTACTAGTTTACAAGTTTGTTTTTGTGCATTAGTACTTTTAACCAGAGAATCTTTCTTATTTTATTATATCATTATCATTGTGTTTGCTTATTTCTTTCCATTATTATTTATGAATACATATGATTATATACACAAGCCAAAGATTTATGTTTGCATAGGAACAATTATGGGCATATCTACTTAATAATAAGTATTAAATAAATGAAATTACAATGAAACAGTACATTGAAATTAAGCTGAATTATAAAATGAAATAAAAATTGGCTGTTTTACACATACATGTAGGCATGTACCCACATGCACATGTGCAAACAACACACACAATGAGAGAGAGAAGGTGTATCGCAAAGTTCTTCTGGAACTTTCATTACCAAAAACCTATTCTACTGGTGAAAGTAATAGAAAAAGTTCATATAAACATATGTCCGAAAATGCTTCGTTTGCGAGTTACAGGGTTTTTGACCTGAAAAAACGAATAAAATAGGTCTCAGAACCTTATATGCAATAGGTTTTGAGAAATGTAGGATAAAAACCAATAAATTAGAATAAAATACCCTGTTTTTTTATATTTAATATACAATAACTTTGTTAAGAGGGTAAATTAAAAAAAATTTTAAACAAACTGGTAGAAGAGTTTAATTCTAAATAAATGGTAAATATAAGGTGAATAAAACAAAGAAAATTTAGACAGATTTTAGTTTTATTTAGAAACAGTACGTTACTATATTTGTCAGGAAAGTACTTATTTAATGTAAACAGAAATCAAATCCTTTTTTGGTGAAAAATTTGTAAAAACAAAAATTTACTGTTAAAAATTAAAAAAAAGAAATGGAAATGACTGGACAGTTGTAAAATAAAAATTACACGTAATAATTTTTTTTTTTTTTTTTTTAATGATAGAAATACAATAAATTAATTGAAAAAGTATTATTTCAATGTTGGTAATAAAATAACAACAGCTGATCAACAATGTTCAATGCTGTATTGTATTTAAATCATTCTGTAAGGTATATTCAGGATATCAGGTTCTGTGAACTGTGCTGTCATTAGCAAAGGTTTTCTATGAATTTTAGTTTGAATGTGATCTGTTTGCCTTTGAAGAATTGCTATATTTATGAGGAATAAGCTGATTTTGTTTTCAATTTGGGTGTGTGTAATGGTAATGCTACAGCTGCTGCAATAGAATATGAAATATGTTTTCTGAATCACAGGATTCCAAATCCCAAAACAATTAGTGGCAACTTTTTGTTATCTTTGTGAAACAGATTCAGTACCTAGTATTTGTTTTATAATTTGAAATTTTGAATAATATTATTAGCATACGTGTAAATTTTTCTGTCCGGTGCTGGAATGATGTAATCTTGAAAATGTATATTTTCCTTTGTTCTAATGTCATTATTTGCCAGCTGTTAGATTGTATTTTTATTATGTTTTTAATTAAATCATTATCTTTGAATATGACGTGGTGGTTCATCACCATTTTGAACTCAGAAGAAACAAGTTTTATAAAAACATGTTTTTATAGGATGTAAGTAGGTTGATTTTAACTTGTTTTATAAAAACTTGTTTTTTCTGATTAATCCTCTTTTTCTTTTTTTTTGGCACATTTGTATTGTTTTACTTGTTTTAATATATTTACAATTCAACTATTCATTGAATTTTTTTTTTCCTTTTTTTAGAATGAAGTAATTGGTGAAGCAATATGTTTACTTGATAAAGCTAAGACAAGTTTTAAAAAAGTTGAAGCACATAGTAAAATTAAAGAAACTGTTTACTTACAGGTACTTTATTACATTTAGAATAGTTTTTCTTTTTATGTTCATCTCTTAAGTACAGTGAATTAATTGTTATTATTTAATATGATGAATATGTGTGTATATCATTTATATATATTCTCTACGTATAAAACAGTTTTTACAAATAGACCAAACCAAAATAATTAGCAAATTAATGTCTAGATAACCCAAACCTCAAAGCCTCAAGGTATCAATCCGCCAGAATCCTGTGATGAAGTCAAAAAACTCAGTCCCGATATATCAGGACTCTCTTTAGAGTTTTTATCCAGTAAATGGGATGATTATATATCAATTCAAAGCTTAGAACTCCTGAATACAATGTTATTGTTTGTCTATCTATATTTTGTCCATAAAAATATTGATACTTTTACAGTTATATATTGAATTGTTGCACTTGCATTCTGAGTGCTAGTTGTTGATGTTTTTGTGAAGGATATGTGTTTTATTTCTTTGTTTTAACATTATTTTTATAGTAATTCGTTCATCGTCAATAGGGCGTAATTGACCATGCTAACAACTTATTATTCCATATGAACAAATAAGTATTGATGAAAGTTTAGTCAGTACCAAGAGTCGCACATTATTACTACAATATGTCCAACAAAAAATACCATTGTAAATTTTGGATATTGTTGTGTGACTTTTAGTAATTACTGTTTAGGATATTTACCTAAAAAGTTCAGAAAGGGATAAAGATAGAACTGAAATTAGTAAACATAGTTATTTTGTTGTAAAAAAAAGTGCTAACAATGTGTGATAATATAAATGAAGGCTATAATATTTTTGTTGACAATTTTTTAATCTTGGTACATTTATTGCAATATCTATAAGAGTCTGGTACCTACATCACAGGCACTGTTAGAAAAACAGATAATTTGTACCACAACAGTTCAAAATAAAATTTGCTGTTGGAAAAAGACAATATTTTCAGGGTTGCAGCTTGCTTGTGCTTACTAGAGAAAAAATCTCAAACAGCTCATCTTCTACTTTTGTCCAGCAAATGCTTAGCAACAGGTGTAAATGTTACTGTTCGAGGCATGAGGTTGTTCCAAAACCAGAAATTATACAACAGTATAATAAATACATAGATGGAATTGATACATCTGACATGATGTATACATGTTTGGATGTAAGAAAATGTACGTTTTGGAACCAATAAATAAATATCATACCGCTTATGATATATCATTGAAAAGCTCTCAATGAGGGTTTATTACGGCAGTTAAGAAAGAGTCAAAAATCCCAAAAATTTGGATTTTGACCTTTTTTGGACACTTTTGGTTCAGTTGGTTGCAATCAAAAGAGGAAGTCGTAACTACATATTACAGTAGTTCTAAATTTAATGTCCTACCAATAATCGTTTTTGAGTTATGCGAGACACATACATATGTATATGCAGATATCATGTCGAAACTAGTCAGAACAGATTCAGGGATGGTCAAAAAATATTTCCATTGAAATCTGAAAACTGAAATTTTTCACAATCACAGTACTTCTGATACTTTGTACAAGGAAGTAAAAATAAATGAAAAAACATAAATTTGTCAGTTACATTTCAATTTTAAGAGAAAATTTATAAATTTTAGATTTTGTAGACCAATTTTAGTGAATAAACTTCTTTAGTACTTAACTTACTGACCATTGTAGTGCATTGGAAGCATGTTTACCATTATCATCATGATTTTTTGAGCGAGACATTTTTCATTGTTTTTGCATGCTTACTATTTTTTTTTGTAAATTTAGTAAAAATTTAAATTTTTTTTAAGAACAGCAGGTTGAGGTTTTTGACTGATTCTAGCTAAAACATCTGAATATTTAAAAGGAAGATTGTGTGAAATTATAAACTACTATTAGGAGACATTGGTTTACTGAGTGATCCCTTAGGCCCTGGTTGGGATTTTTTTATATAGCCTTATAGAAAGCTAGAGTTCCTAGATAGAGCGATAGACAAATTTATCCTCCCAAAATACACATATATTAAAGATGCAATAACTCCCTTACATCTTTAAACTTTTGCGCTCTTTTGGCATATAGTCCAGGTCAACATGACTTCCCCGTGCACTCTCAATATTTTAGAAGTTGCTGTCAGAACAGCAACTTCTCTTGTCATGCATTGCAGACCACAATTACTTTTGTCATTAACTCTTTGTATACTTTGACACTGTTGTGCATGTCACCTCTGATTTATTTATGCATCATATATACAACTGATGTTAGATTGCCTATTCAGATGTACAGGTTATATTAATCGTAATTTATTGTATTAACTGCTATTAAGGATCATGTTTTAATTTAGTATTTCTCTTTTAATTCCATTAAAAAATTACTTCACACCTGTATTGTATGTTACGATTATAAAAAGTAGTAATAAAAACTGTGTAAAGCAAGGAATGGAATGAAAATTGGATATATGTGTTACAAAAAAAAAAAAAGAAAGAAAAAAAAAGAAGTTAAATGTCAGTGTGATTAAGGAACATTTTCATAACAATGACTTTAACATGATACTGTATATAAAAATATTTTAATATATTTATAAAAATTACAGTGTGTGGTAAAAAATTAATAAAACGTCTAGAAAATACATATTTCAGTAACACAAATAAAACCATTTATGAAAATATGTCTATAAGTGTTTATTGTACTAGGAAAGTAAACGGGGATTTTTTTGAGTTGTTAGACCAGTATAATGTTTTCATTCATTAGTTTTGAACGCAAGCCGATATAAATATAGTTTAGTTATCAAATAAAAGACAATTTTGTTTACTATGACAAAATTGTTTACAAAACACATTTCAATAAGCATTTAATTAATTTAATAGCACTAATCTTATCGTCACAACTAAGCAAGAGAATTATTTCAGTTCACAAGTAATATTTAATGTATGAATCATTTTTATAGCTATATATAGTATCAGATTTGTCGATGTGTTATTTCTAATGAGACCATGGTGTTACCGCACTTGATAGAAACACAGAAAATGTCATATAAGATAAATAAAAGCTGTACCTCAGTGGCCTGCAATGCTGGCCAAGAGAGTGTTCAAGCATAATGTCTTTGGGCTGCCATGCAGGTCAAAGAGCTATGAGGATAGCCTACATAATAATCAATCAGAACTGTGCGAAATATCGTGATGTCCTGCATTACAGGCCAAAAGAGTTGAAGGACAGATTGGTAAGATTTTTCGAGGGCACAAAGGAATAACATAGATTTATTGGTTATTTGTCCAAAACACACGGAACTGCTTCAGAAGAAGGAATATAAAAAAAGAAGGGAAACGGGTGGATTGTAAAAAAGGGATAGTCTATCCACAGAGTAACCATGAAACAAGATAAAAAGAGTACTTTAAATTGTTTGAAAATAAAATGTACTTACTTCACCCATAATTTCTTAGGAAATCAGTAAAAGATTGGAGCAGTGAATTTTTAATCCTTGATTTTTATGTTTAACAATTCAGCTGTGTGTTACAAAAGTATTTTTTCCTTCAAATATTAAAGACCGCTCTTAAAAACGACTTCACAAAAGGAAGTCAAAATGCATATTCCCAAAAAATATGTGATGTTTATAGATATCAAAATGAATTGCCTCTGTGAAATATTTATTTCAACTATAGAAACTTTTCAGCCAGATTCCCACTGAAGGAGTAATTTGAAAAAGAAAACAATTTGATTTCTGTGGTGAGATTTAATGAATCAGTAATGACTACATGTTCATCAATACTGAATGGTTTTCTTCTTCTTTTTTTTTTTTTAATATATATAAAATTGGCATGTTCACTTAAAGAATCAAATTGTCAGTCGCAGAATCAAATAAAAATTTGTTTATTTAAATTTTGAATATCTTTTTTTTTTACATAAATATTTCTTCAAATTATATTTATTTAACCTGCATTACTTTTTTAAATTTACTT
>JAAAKQ030000022.1:92060-114812 GCA_010016005.3 Zanna intricata | reverse complement strand
ATCACAGAGGGGCGGCCTGAGCATTCTTTGTCATGGAGGTTTTCACGGCCACTTTTAAACTTCCTAATCCATTTCCGTGCTTCACCTTCACTCACTGCATTAGGGCCATAAACTTTAGTTATCTGGTGATGGATGTCTGCAGCCGATATGTTTCTTGCAGTCAAAAAACGTATGACTGACTGAATCTCACACGTGGCGAGTGATTCAATAACCTTAAACATTTTAAAGATGCACAACTAAGTGTACACTTCAGCTTCAGAGCTGCAACTGGCATGAGTTTGTTCACAAAGGATGCTGGTAAGTGGCGCGGTGGCTCGTTGCGGCATAAACGAGAATTAGAGAACTATACTTGCCAACAGCCCTTACTTAAAAAACGACCCTCGTATATTAGCAATCATATGCATGCATGTATGTTATGTGCAAAAACCAAAGTAGTTGTAAGCAGCATGAAAACAGACAAAGCACTTCCAACTATTCCAAAGAATAATAAAATCCCTCAGCAGACTGACTTACTAATGAGGAATGAAGTGGCTTTCTATCACCTTATTTATTTAACTAAATACACGGATGCATAATAATAATCCAAGCCTGCTGAACTGCAGGTGCTACTCAGCCCTGTAAGTGACACCTTCATTCGTTTTACCACAAAAACAGGCTGCATAATGAACATCACCACTTTCTAAGAAAATAACTGATTAGTTCCATTTGTACCACAGATGCTTTATTTCCAACACAATTATAAACATAATGTGATAGATAATATGAACAAATTAATATACTACTTATGTAGTATATTAATGTGGGAAGCAATGTAATATAAATACAGTCTCCACTTACTTGGAAATAATAGTAATGTACCAAGCTGATCTACTGTTTGCAAGTATCTTTATTGACTATCAAGGAATAATCCTATAAGATGTTACTGAAATGGTTTTTGTGATTATGAAATGGACTGATATAAACATATTTACAAAAAAAAAAAAAAAACACTGTTGTCTCTTTTTTACATTCTAGAGACTAGGTCAAAGTTATTAAAAACAACAGTAAAAATAAATTTTTTTTTTACTTCCAGTCCTTTTAACCAAATCTATGCTGTTAGCCAGTGCTTCATAATCCTTTTATTTTCTGCACTTCCATAATTCGTCAAATATTCTACCAACATTATCTGACATTTTTGTGCTAGCTTTCATCACTTTATCAAATCACCAGCTACTTGATTTACCTTATAATCTGTTCAGAATTATCATCCAGTTGTAACATTTCCTTACTCATCCTTCTAACATGACCAACCATACTGCGTCATCCTTTATAAAAGGAAGAAAGGATACTCAATTCAACCTACACATCCTCTTTTTTATATTCCAAGCCTTATGGTTCACTAAATGAACCTATTTTGATTGAATTTTTTTACCTGAAGTGGAATGTTTAACCAAAATATTAAAGGTTCCTTACAACAATTTTAAGACTTTTTTGTTTGTTATCATCATTGCTAATTGGATCTTTGTAGCGAAATAATATAATACTGACATTAAAATTATTTTTTAAATTATTCACAAAACTTATTTAAAAATATAATTACTTTTTCTAAATTAATTATTTACTCAGTGTTACTTTACAATGATGTACTCGTAACACTGCTTTTTAAGAATGGATTTTTATGTAAAGAAATAGACATTTAAATTATAGAGATTATTATAACTATATCTGTCGTCAGTGAAGTAAATCAAATAATTATTTTTGTAATTAAAATCACTTTTTAATTATTTATTTTTTTATTAAAAAAAAAAAAAAAAAATCCATTCAGAAAACGCAGAGATTTATGTTAGAGCTAGCTTATAAGGATAAAAAAAATTAAACAAAAAATTTCTTCACAAGATACCAATAGAATATGTATACATATGCATAGCAGCATATGTTTCCTAAGTTTTATCAAATCTAATCAGAATTGTAAAACTATAATACTGAATCAAAGAAGGAATTGTTGCTAAAATCATAAAAACACTGTCCTTTTTTTATTTTGATCGATAATTTATAAATTATGTACATCACTAAGAAATTTACCCACAGTAAGCAGTGTTCAAGCAATTAGTAAACAAAATGCAATATAAAACCTTACAACATTATGCTACTCAAGGCACTGCATTTAAAAAAACTGAACCACAGCTAAAAGAATGTCATTGTTAAATGTTATATTATCTTTCAGTAAATATAGATTTTAAATCAGGCCTAAGAAGAGTATATAATTTAAGGGTATAAAAAAAAAAAAAAAAAAAAAAAAAAATAGGTTGGAAGAAAATTCAGATTTTCTTCAAATCAGGAACACAAGTATAGTCGTATTTTATCTTTAGCAACTTATAATTTTATAAATATAAATAAATCATATGTACATGACTTAAGAAAAGTTATGGATAAAATAATCATATTGTGTTATATAAGTTTATTAATTAAATGTGTGGCGATACTTATCACTACACATATCATGTGCATTAATCATATCATATCATGATTAATAATGTATAACTGTAACATAAATATACTGTAAATGAATGTGACTCAAGTACAATAATGATTTTTAGGAGATCAAATACAAACTAAAAAAAGCACAATGTAATACCTCAAGAGCTTCTTTAGTGATCGGTGTTCTCTCCAAAATTGACACAATCTCAACCACGGCTGCCATATCCACAACCTAAACAAACCATTTTTAATATCATCAGAAAATACATCACAAAACTATTATACATATCACTATTCTGCAATCAATATAAAATTTATACCTTATGTAAATAAACACTGTTGTATAATATTGTAGATTATCTGTTATTTACGAGTAATATATAGAAAAAAAACTTTATGTATAATTGTATGTATCGTTACAGTAAATAGGTTTTTGACAAAAATAGCAAGAACAATGATATCCAATACTTTGATATACATCACAATGATACGTTGAAATATTTATCAAAATTATACTTAAGGATATGGAATAGCTATTAAACTACATGTAGTACTGATATTTCCATTGGAATGCTAAAAAAAAAAGGATCTTGTTTAAGATTATCATAAAAGTATGTACAAGAAAAAATAAACAGATATGATTAATGCAATTAATGTATAATTTTATGCCTACCTTAAGAAAATATTTTCTAATATTGTATTATCATTTGAACATTCAAAATAGAAAATTTCCAGACACAAAATCTCAAGAATTGAAAAAAAAAAAAATTATGTGGATTTTGTTTATAAAACAATCATAAGAATTTAAAAAATTATTGAATAACTGTACATTAATAAATTGATCAAATTACAAGTACTTCTGGTTGTAGTTAAGAAAATTAAAAAAAAAAATGGGCATTGAATAGGTGGGAAGTATTTTTACACAATTTATTTGGCAGATGATTCAGCTGTAATATTTTATGACTAGAATGCATAAATAAAATCAAAGTTTATAAAAAAATGATCTGAATTTTTTTTTAATACACCCATAAATTTAATGGCCAGGGTGAATAAAGAAAGGCGAGTGAACATTAAAATGTAATAAAAGTATATCAATCATTGATCTATCTGATCAGTTTTAAAGAGATCTGTTTTCTTAAAAATGAAATGGTGGGGAGAAAATTATAAAAGAATTTCTTAAGCTAAAAAGGCAATGACAAGTTTTAATTCTATGTTTTTGTGGGAGGCAATCGCCTATGCATAAAAATGATATTTTATGTGAAGTCTCTTTTATCTATTACATAAAACTACCATACATGACTCTGTGAAGAAAGTGGAGGTTAAGTGCAGGTTTTTAGCTGTTCCACATTCCTAACTTAATGTATGAATTTTACCACAAAAATATGCTTTAACTGAAAGTCAAATTCTGAAAGACCATAAAAGCCCACAAACACTAGACTACTTGAAAACTAATTTGTTTAACTGAAAAATTGACTTATGAATGTACATTGTTGATATAATTGTATGTTACAGCTTGGGCTAATTTAATTCCAACATAAAGTTTTGTAATAGATGAAAAAATTTAAAACTTGAAAACCAATTAATAAATAAATTATAAAAATATATATTTTTTTAAATCAGAAAATCTTGTTGTTTACAACCAAATATAACTTGTTCAAAACATTCAGGTCAGGTACTATTTGCCACACTTCATAACAGATACAAAATCATTTACCAAAAGCATGGTTAAGATGCTGTAAGTTTAGGTGTGGTTAAGACTGTGGAGGAAGCCATAGTGGAGAAGACCAGAAATTACATTTAACTAGAACAATTATCGCTTGAGAAAGAAGAAACAGCAAATTCAAAAGCTATAAATATAAATGTTTTATTAAGTAAAAATGAAGTACACAAACAATTCAAAAAATTAAAGATGACATGTAGCAACTGCTTATTATTAATTAATTATGAATAAACAGTTTCTATGAACCAGATAACTCACAAGGCAGATTTAAGACAAACAATAACTCTGAATCAGATAAAATAAATAATGAAGGGTTATTAATGATTAAAAAAAAATATTGGAGGGGCTCTACAAATAATAAAGTTCCTATATTATGGTCCATTCAAACATAAGAGGATGGGTATAATAAAAAATATATTTTCCACATAACTGTAAACTAAATAACTAATTTAAAACAAATTCAACACTGTAATTTAAGATTACTAGATAAAAATCTCTTGTTTTTATCAAAACATAAAATCTATTTATCACAACACCAAACAATTCAAAAGCCAATAAAGATGCAACACTTTTTGCAAACACATAGTACCATCAACATAAGGAATAACTAACTTCCATAATCCCATTTACATAAACATATCTATAGAAATCTAAATATTCTAAACATGCTGAACGCCCTATAACAAACTATAGTCTTCCAAACAAAAGAAGGCTTATTTCCATTTATATTTAAACTATTGTAATTTTGTAACATTTTTACGATTAGAAAAAAGCAGGATTCTATATTGAATTAAGTTATTATGTTTTATATTATTTTATTAAGAACTTGTTCAAATGGCAACAAAAGTATCATTTACATTTGCAGAAAATGGATGGAAAATGGTTTTTTTTGTTTGTTTTTAATATAAAATTCTCAAACTCTCTAACTTCTATAAAACAAGTCTATAAAATATGCAGTGAAGACATGTAAAAATTATAGACTTTTATACTTACCTCAATAAATTTCATATAATTTTGATAATTATTTTCATGACATGAGCTATATTACAGGTATATTACATCACCAGTAATCATACTAATAAAATTTAACGCAAATTTTGCAACAAATGGTTGGAACTGAAACTAAACTTTACATTTTTTTTATTGTTAAAAAATGGTTAATTTACTAGTTATTATAATTTCCTAGAGATATTTTCTTTAGTAAATATATGTCTGTATTAAAGCTACGATTTGTTTAGAATTATAACATAAATTAATTATAAAATGAGTATTTTATTATAAATTAAACATTTTGTAAATAATTATTTTTAAATTTACGTTTTTTTCTCTCAAATGAGTACTTAACAAATAAGCAAAACATTACATATTTCTGCATGTTGACATTGTTATTACAACACTTTTTATAATGCTCTTTATATGAAACAGATATTTATTTATGGTCAGCAGTTTTTGTTTGATAAAACAAGTTTCATTTTTAGATATTTTAATCTATTAAACTACTTGAAATAACAAATCTACTACAAGTAACAAAACTTATTTCATATGAAAAATTGGCCAAACAAAGTAGATGTTAATATTTTTTAGTACAACTGGGAGAATATTTGTAGCTTATACATAAGAAAGGTCATTAATTTCACTCTTTCTTTTCACCTTTTAACATGCATAATGTTGGAATTTTTATTATAAAACTGTTCACTACTGTCAAAAAACTATTCTGAATGAGATAAGTTTTTTAATATTCATTACCGCTGAAATAATTACCGAGAAAAAAACTGAAATTTGTCAATAATAAAGATAAAAGTTTATATTTTAACATATATTTTACAAAAAATGTGTTACAGAAGTTAAGTTAAAGAGCTAAAAAATTATAAAAAAAAGCAAAAAAAACTGTTTTTTGTAAATAAAGCCTTGGGGTTCCTGCTTAAGATTTAATTTTTGTATTATGTTTCTTTTTTCTAGCTGGTAGTTTTGTTAGATTTTTTCATTAGTCAGATTCTACACATCATCGGAAATTAATTTAAAAGAAGCACATGTATTTTACAAAAGGTTATTAATTTAACTCAGCAGAACGGAGTAAAAATTTATGGGTACCAATACACATTGAAAATCAGTAAGTCAAATATAAATTGCAATTAAGTTAATAATTACTTTAAAAATATAAAATTCAAATATTTTGTAAGATGGCATCCTAGAAGTTCGTAATTGTATTATGATTTTATTTAACCAGATGAAAAATTATAAAATAATGCATAAAAATGCAAACAATTTTTGCAATGTTTTTGTTAACAGCAGTGCTGGGCAATATATTTATAATTTTCTTAAAAATGACAACCTGATCAAAATTCTTAACAACTAAAAATTTAAAATAAATTATAGATTTTGAAAACTAATACCTAAATACATATGACCACAAAATAATATATTGACAAAATATGCATATTATAAGATACATATTATAAGAATACAGTCAAACAACCCAAGACATAAACCTATTAAAATATACTAGAAATGAAGTTTTATACAAACATAATTTCATTCATAATCTTGCAAAGTATAAAAAATTAATAATTACAGATTCTCATTCACAACCTTAAATTTAGTACTTTTAGAAGTATAATCAAGTGACTAGTAACACATTCGCATCACTAGATCACAAAAAAAAAAAACAAAAAACCTATGATACACAGATATAATATTATGCAGATTGATGATCACTCGTATGAAAATGACAGTGTTACTTCATAATAATACTGAATTTCTAAAACATTAACAATTCAAAAATAAAAGAAAATTTCAAAATTTTATCACCAACTCAGTTTTAAATATCATGGTAAATCGGTACAACAAAAAATTAAATAAATTCTTAATATAAAATAACCATTCATATCTTGTGAGTAAAAAAACTGAACAGTGCATAGAATAGAAATTTACAATCAAAAAATATCAGTAATCAATAAACCTTATTATATACAAATATCACAAATTTTCATCAAGCAGAACTGTAATTAATGTCAATTTACTTTTTTAATGTCAATTATTTCTTATAATTATGCAAGTATAAATGTTCAGATGTTTAAAGCTGGTTAAATTTCTCATTACATTAACATGTCACAGGTAAAAATTATGCATAAAGTTAAAATTTTTTCATTCAAAATGTATAATTTTGCATTTTAATCTATACTGTTGATTGTTATGGGAAGTAAATAGTTCATAGTCTGAACTGTATGTTGTAATATATCAAATAAAGTTATAAAAAATATTTAATATACAACACTACTAACCTAAGAAATTAAAATTGTTACTTAATTTGTGATATTTAATTCATCAAACATACAATATAAAGCCCAAGTATGTACTGCATTTGTTCCAAGGCATTTTGACATTTCATCATCAATACCTACTTTTGTTGATTTATTTTTTTTGTTCATAGAGAAAAACTGTACAGGAATTTCTTTAATTTACTCGTTAACTGCACAAATAATCATTAAGTTTTGTTTAATTTAGTTGTGTTCAACAGTGCACTTAAAATCATTTCTCTACAATCCACAATCTCAGCAAACACGTTAAGTAAAAGATATAAATCTGTTACTAAGTTAAAATTATTAAGTAAAAGCACTGAATTTTTGTAAATGCTGAAAATACTATAGTTTAAAAAATGGAATAGGTAGTATTGAGTATAGCTTTTCTGACAAATATTTAACATATCTTAATTAAAATTTAAAGAGAAAAGGTAAATTAAATGATAATCCCCATTCTGGAACAAAATTCACTTTTTAATACATAACCTAAATACCATCACCCCGGTAAAAACAAAACCTTCACAAATGAAACAGAAAACATCTGCAACAGACGGCTAGGGTTTAATTACATCAAAAGTAAGATTAAAGAGGCAAAATTCAATTTACCTTTTTGCTATGTTTAGTTAATAATCAGAATGTAACATTTGAAAACCAAATAAAATAAGAAAACAGATAAAATTCATTTATACTGCAGATACGACAAATAATTTTCCATGATCATTATGTATAGTTAATGCAAAAAAAAATATTAAAATTAGTTTTCACATGCACTCAAGTAAGTTAAAAATATTTTTCTTTAAATTCTAAATTACTGTATTTATTAATTATAATTTCTGATGCTGCTACAACACATTTAATACAGTTACTGATTCAAAAAAACTGTTTTTTGTAAATAAGGCCTTGGTTCCTGCTTAAGATTCTAATGTAAAACAGAAAACATTTTTAATTTTTGTATTATGTTTCTTTTTTCTAGCTGGTAGTTTTGTTAATTTTTTCATTAGCCAGATTCTACACATCATCGGAAATTAATTTAAAAGAAGCACATGTATTTTACAAAAGGTTAATTTAACTCAGCAGAACGGAGTAAAAATTTATGGGTACCAATACACATTGAAAATCAGTAAGTCAAATATAAATTGCAATTAAGTTAATAATTACTTTAAAAATATAAAATTCAAATATTTTGTAAGATGGCATATCTGATGCTGCTAAAACACATTTAATACAGTTACTGATTTAATGTAATAAATTAACAGTAATAGGTATTATGTAAACAATATGAATACCAGTAAATAACCTCCAAAAAATTATACTATTTATAGAACACATTTGACTTTAATTTGTAGTCAATACAGAGCCTTTAAAAAATTTAATTTTCCTAAAATTGATTAAGACATATCTTTTAAACTATTATAAAGTTGAAATCTTCTGTAGGAGAAAATTTATCACCAAATGTTACAACTTCTGCAGTCAAAAATTAAACAATAATCCTAAATTCCCTAAATATTAACAGTATCTATTATAAAATATAATCACTAAAAACAAAACCAAAAGGAAGGTAGTGTTAATTAACACTAATCATAAGGTGAAATTATTTACAATAAAAGTAAAAACTAGAATTTTAATGTGTACAAATGTGTTTGTAGGCAATGCAGTAAAGATGGTAATGAGAATTAATAGTATGATAAATTATATTATACAACAAACATATTCTAGCTTACAAAAAAAGACAAATATATTCTGTAATACTGAAAAGCAAAAAAGTTAAAAAAAAAAACATATGATCTTACAACAAATGCCTACAATTAGGTTAGTTTCTATTATGAAATAGTTAAATATTGCCACATACCAAACTTAAATACATCAATTAACCTGATGTATAAACAAACATATAAAAATATTTCTGCAATATCATTTTATATTACGAATATAAGCAAAATTAGATGTTACTGGATATCAAAATGGTTTGGGAAACATACAAATTACTCAAGTATGGTATCAAATCTATCACCTTGAAATATTAAATAATTATAAATAACTCAAACAACTAAACCAAAGAAGGTATAGGAAAAGGAACCTCATTAAAATATGAAGGAATAAATCAGAACATAATAATTTGCTAATGTCATTGTAAAAATGTGGTTTGACAAATCTGCATAAATGAGAAAAACGGTTAATTAACGAGAATTCAAAAACAATAATATAACAATTTATTGATTATCTGGTAATGAAAACTATTAAAACAACGTTATAAAATAAAAATATTAAAGACGTCAACTTATATTCTAGGTTATAATAAGTTCAGTTTAGGCTATTTCACAGGTCGACTGACGACCGGAACTGATCCAAGGGCCAATGCGCAAGCGCAGTGCCGCGTATAAGAGCTTGCGAGGTGGGCCACGGGTAGACAGCACTTTCTACAGCTCCGTAGCACTATTTTCACGACAAAAATTCTACATAAAACTACGTAATTCAACGATTTCCAGACTCACACGGAATAATACCGAGGGGTAGGTACTATTAAAAAGGATATTTGGTCTTTGTGGTATATACTTTAGTACATATTACGACTTAAAAATGCCTCCGCAAGTACACACAGACACGCCACTCACAGTGCATTTCTACGTCTTGGACACTTGTATCATATATTTAAAAATTATCGCAAGGATGAAGTTTTAAATCGTATTAACACCTTACATTGTATTCCTTGTCGAGAGCCTTCAGCAACTTTTCCTTGATCTCGGAAGGAGAATGCTGCATGAGGCCGTAATTGGTCTCGAAGTGAACAGCTCCCCAACCAACATACAGCCACACTGCACTTATGGCGGACATGTACTATTGAGGCGAGGAATTCTGGGAGAATGATATTATAGGCAGACCTGTTACGAGACATCACGAATCTGACGTCACACTAAACGAACTTATTCTCGGCTGTCTTCGGACAAGGACATTGATTGCAACATGTTGAAACAGCTGATTGAAATAATGGTTTAAATATTATTTTGCAAGGAATATAACATACGATAAAAATAAAACTGTATTTATTAAATTTTACTTTTACTGGCTGTATTTCATTATTACTTTATTGATAGTGTTTATGTTGTTTGATTTTATTAATGAGTTAATGTTAATGTTCAGTATTTGATTTTTTTGTAAATTACATTTAAAAATTTTTCAAAACTTTACAAATTTTTAATTCACTCTTATTGTTATTGTGTATTTAATTTTATTTGGTAAATATTGACTATTTGTTTACATTTTTATCCATTTCTGGGTTGGCTGCATTGTCAATTTTCATTGCGGAATTGAATGAACCTGAAATTATGTTTTTTGTTTGTGAAAATTATTTGTGCGAGATTAATATTTTTACTAATAGAACCTATCTATAATGTTTAAGCAACTTTGAATTTCAATGTGTTTCCTGGTGTAATATAATTTCTGCAATGGCTGGTCGGGTGGTAGCTTCTGCTACGGTTAGGGCTGTGAAAAGCAGACGACCTCTACCCTCCAGAGCAGCTCTAGTACTGGTAAGTCAGTTTATTTTTGCATTTATTGCCCGTTATGTTATTAGTAAGTTACATAGTTAATTATTCATGTAGTATTTAACATTATTTTAACCCCTCACTTTTCCATTTCAATCTGTTTCTTCGCGTGAAATTTCAAAATGTGTGATAAATGAAATGGCTAAATGTTATTTTTTACAATACTACTTCGATCAGCTGTGAATGGAATTTAGAACTATTTATTAATTTGAAGTTGTTAATACGTAGGATATTCAGTATAATTACGATATATTTTCATCTGTGAGAATGAAAAATAAAATGGTAAAATTGAATATTATTCTCATTGTGAATGTCATCAAAGTGAAAAATATGTTTCAGAATTTTATAACAAAGATATGCCAACAAAAATTTATTGTAGTTTTTTTTTTGAATGAGAAAAGAATTCTTAATGTATTTTTACTATAAAGTTTGAATCAAAATACAAACATTCATTCATTTGTTACAGCTCTTAAGCGCATATCAAGAAAATGTAAAAATCTCTAAAACAAAACTACCACCCATTTACCCCCATACCGTTTCACCCCCCCCCTTCCCACTTATCCTATATTTATTTCTACTAAATCCAGGAAGTTCTTAGTTTAATTTCTCTTGGAGGCATTAACTTATAATCCTTAATCATATTGTACTCATCTTTGTGCACAAACTAAATAAACTTTACAAGTATTGGTAAATTAAATGTGATAATATACATATTTGGGCATTAAATTTTGGTTTGTAGCATGATGTGTGCAGAAAGCTAATGAAGGTACATATGAAATAATAGATATTCAATTGCCTGTTTCAAATACAATTTAAATAGACTGGGGATGTCAGGTGTTATTTGTGAAAGAATTTATTATTGCTTCTAGTTTGTGCGTGCACGCGGGTGTGTGTGAATATTTATATACATCTTTATCTCAATTCTTTTTTTGAAATGACTTAATTGTTTCAACTCTTTTTTTCAACATTCCCTGATATTTCAAACCTGGGCAACATCTTAATTTGAAATTTTAGTAAATTATTTCATCTTAAACTACCATCTTGAAAGTACATAACCATATTTACCCAATTTTTTTTTTCTGTACAAAGCTGCAGTTGTGATTAGTTTTTCTCTCCCTGTCTCCTTTTTTCTTCAAAAATTATCCAAGGAATTGATTTTTCTCTTTGTATTCAGGATGGTGAAGGGAACTTTTTTATTTTTTTTTATAGTTTCTGTTAATTTCTGTTGTTAACAATGCATAGTTTCCCATAGAAAGGTGGAACACGATGAATATCACCTGCATTTCAGTATGTTTGCCTTGTTATTCAACAGTATATTTGGCTAGGCTAGAAGGCAACAGGAAATCATTCTATTCCTTACATTGTAATCTATGAAATGACTATCTTGCCTTTGGGATTGATTTGTATAAGATCTCTTTGAACCATTAAAATGGTTATGACATTTTTTTATAGAACCTCTCATGTGTTTAAGAATGTGTCCATTAATTATATGATTTTTATATATTTTTTCATATCACTTTCCTGGATGATCTTGTTTCAAAGATTTCCAAGCCGTTAACAGACTATGTAGCTGAAGCCCTTATCTATTCCTCACAAAATAGCACAGTGTAAATTTGTATTACTGAAGGTATATTTTTGTTAAAGTGAAGTATAAAATTTCTTAACTGAGAAACAAAAAGTGGAAAAAGAAAATGATAATTATGATTCTCGTAACAAAATCCTTCAGTACCTTTAGTAGCTTATCTCCCACCTAAGCAACTGAAATTTTTTTGAGTAGAAGATCACTAAATTTCTTTTGTAATTTTTTTAAGTTTGCTGTATTATGGTCTGTAACGCTGATCACCCAGTTAAAATGATTAACTGTAGTAGAAGTGCTCAAGCAGTCATGTCATTGAAAAGGTATGGCTGGCATTGAGATGAGTCTCAAGTCTAACAATGAATTGTATTAGTTGGATGGAATATTTATATGTTTGTAGAAAATATTTTCAGCATATTTTGTTGGTAAATGAATGTTCAAAAACAATTTAATTGTGGACAAAAATTCTTTTGGTTTATTAAATATTTTAAATTAGCAATGCTTAAGAAGCATGGTTATATTTAGAAAGAGAAATAGCTTTTTTTGTGTAAGTTTTACAAGATCTTCTGAAACTACATTTAGTTGTTAAAAGATTTTAAATTAATTGTTTCAGGATGTCGTGTTTAATTTACAATACAATGTAATTCGTTGTGTAACTAGAGGGGGTTTCCTTTAGCAAAGCTTCCTCCAGGAGGTTCTGGTCTGTAAAGTCCATAAGGATGAGAATGTGAGTTCTTCGAACATAAACTTATGAAATTTATTAAGAGTTAAAATTAATTAAAATGAGAAAGAAAATTTCATGAATAAAATCCTTAGCTATTTTTTTATAAATGAATTTTTGCAACTGCTATGTAAATTTGTTTTCTACATAATAATATACATAGGTAAACAAGTGTATGCTACAAAAATAATATGCTTTCACTTAAGTACTAAAACAGTATATCAGTCAGAAGCACAATTAGAGGAACCTTTCACCCTAATAATAAGTAGAATATACAGAAGATTGTATGCATAGTAGTATTAACATGTACTAAAAATCAGACATACCTTTAATTTTTAAATTTACCTTTTTTGTAACAGATGAAACTAAATTTATAAAATTATAAATGTTGATCGTTTTACTAAACTATACTGTGCATTTGTGCTTAATTTAAGCATAAGGTGGATTAAATTTCTGTAAATGCAAGCCACAAATCCACTAAGTCTGTAATTGACAGGAAAATCAGAAACATTTTTACAATCAATGAAATATAATTAACCAGGTGTTAGCATTGATTTTTTTTTTGTTTTTGATTGTCAGTAGTGTAAATTATACAAAATTATTAATCTGTTCTGTGATTTTTCTTATATTATTAATGACTTTGCAACTGTTTTTGGAAATATTGGGTTGTAAGGAAAAAAAATTGTTAAATTAAAATTAAGTTCATTCTTTCATTAAAATTGAATAACTGTATGATTAGAGAGTTTAAATGTGCATCCTATATCTACCTCTATTGTACATCAACCTTTGTGTGTAATATGTATACCATCCCTTCTCACTGTCTTCTTTCTTGTTTTGTTATAACTTAAGTAAAAAATACACCACCTTTTAGAGGAGTGTGCTTTAAATGAGTAAAATGATATGTACATGTTTTGCATAAGAAGAAATTCTAGATGCTTCTGTACCATACCATAAGTGTGTCCAAGCCGTAATTCCTACAATTTTCAATGCTAATTTAATTGTAAATGTACTAAAAAGTAGTTTACCTAATTTTTTGTGCGAGGATATCTCTGAATTTCTTTTAAGTTTTAATGTTTCTTTTTGCAACAAATTGTTGTTGGTACTGTTCACATAACTCTTAAGAAAAGAAGTTATTTTGCTTACAGGAACCTGCTGTTATTTAACAGACTGCACACCGATTACAGTTGTTAGCCTCCAGGCCATGTTAATGGGGACATTGCGAGTGCTTTTAAGGTCTAAAATTCAGAATGGAATTCAGGTACTGAATGAAACCTTTTTCTTTGACAATGTTTCACCTATCTGAAATTACATTCTTAACTCTGTTTGAAATGTAGAAAAACCATACACCACTCACAATAAAATGTTGCAGTATGATTAAACTGTAAAGATATATATGTGAAGGTGTTGAATTTTATGTGTAATATTCTTTAAAAAAACTATAAATTAAAACTTTGCTGCTCAGGAATTCTGTATTTATTTATTAGAAAACTTGAATTGAGCAAAATATTGAATGACAATTTTCAGCAATATTTGTGCTACTGCAAACATCTTTAGCACTACTTTAATTTGTTTTTGGTAATTGGCCTTTACAGTTTGACATAACCTTCATTTACTTTTTCTTGAGAAACAAAGAAATGTATGTAAGGATTGACCAAAAAACCCATCAATAAATTAAAAGTAGCCTCTTATATGGCTTCTGTTGTTTGAAAAAATGTCTAAGTATCTAGTATTTAAATAATGCCTTAAACAAAAGAATACTTTTTATTTATAGTATTTATAAAAAAAATCATGATTCATTCTTTACGTATAGTACATTTTATACAGAGTAGGCCTGAAAAGTACCCAAACTAAATTTATAGTCAATACAAGTAGCGCCATCTCTTGGACAACCGGGGAACTATGTAGTTCAATGTCTGATGTGTATACAAAATTTCATCACGTTTCAAATGTCAATGAAAAGAATTTCTATTTAGTAACTTGTCTAGATTCAACTCTTTTTTTAAATTTCTGTCTGGATAATATATAAATAATCATCTTTTATTTTTATTGCTTCATATTAATAGACAAAGCATGTCCTTTCTCTCTTAGCTTGGTTATGTACATTTGGTTGTTTTTTTTGAAAAAAATGCATTGTGAATGGTTACCTTGTTTATACCTTATTTCTTGAAGTTTAATAATTTCCAAATTACTTTCCATGTACTTTCATTAATTTATAATTTTTCACACCTGTATATGATTTTCTGTATTTAAGATGAACAATGTTTAGAACAGATAAAAAAAATTGTTGTAATAAAATTTATTGTAAATATAGTAATTATTGAAGATAAAATTAAAAAAGACTTGATTAAATCAGAGAATGCCACAGATATTGTGTTACATAGTCTAGTAAGCAAAATAAAGAAAGTTTGATTCAATACTATAAAAACAATTGTGAACATTAACTATATGCATCTGTTTTATCTTTTTCCCTATTGTTACATGGTTCTAATAATTTAATAACAAAATTGAATATACATCCTAATTGTATATGTGTAGAAATATGTGAATGATTTTAATTTTAGTCATATGTGTAAAATGCAGGTAATTCCCATTATGTTTGTGGAAAAATTGTGCTTTCTAAGTAGGTATCTTACTTTACATAATCTTATGGTAAATACTGTATTTAGTCCTCTGAATTACGGCTGTTTGATTTCTTTTTATATTTATTACTCAGGAATGCACAGATTAGGTACCTATGATCAATCCTTACAATTCTTAAATTCAGAAATTTTTTAGTTAAAGGTGCCATAACTGACCAGCATGAAATCCAAACTAATGGCTGAAGTGCCTATTGAAAAAAGTTGCACCTCTTATTCCTAAAATCTGAAGGAAAAGAATTGTATCAATGGAATGATAGTTTGCATAAGGGGGGCGGGGAATATATTTAGGGTTGCATAATATGTTCTTTGAAGTTCAAGGGTCACCTATAATTACAGGTTTTTGGTGCGTTATCTAATTTATTATTTAAAATTGTACATATAGTAAGTATGTTATTTTTTATTCTATTATTAAAATTAGATAAACTTTCTCTTTTTACAGACACCGGCGGCAGTACAAAAAATTAAACAGATATTAGATGGTAAACCAGAATTTGTGAGTATTATTATTGCAATATTATCTCATATATATTTATTGAAAATAATTTCTTTATTTTGGATATATAACAATTTAAATTGTTTTAAGTATGCAGAAACTGAACAAACTTAAGTTGGCCAAATTAAGCATACATTCAAATAGGCATCATTGATTATTTAGTTAATATTTTATATGCATTTAATTTTTTATTTACATGTAAATGTTATTTACATTTAGTTGGCATTCTTAGATATTTATATGATTTTTTGATATAACTTTTTAATTTTTCATAGTGCATATCGGATATGCTAGTTGGATTACTCCATATCAATATTTTAAAATAATAGGATTGATTGTTTAAAATTTTAGGTAGTAATAAATTGTGATTTAAAAAAAAATTAAATTAACAAACAAACAAAGATACTGTAATTTGAAGATTTATATTTTTATGTGGAATTTGTTATTTGGTATATTAATATTATTAATGCTGCTTTATTGAGTATTATTATAATTATATAACTTGTTTTATCAAACATCGTTATATTTCTACTGATAGATGGGAATTTATTAGTTACATATTATATCATCATTAGTATTATTATTTCTTCTTATCTTTCATTTCGTTTAATAATTCTCCTTTTTATTTCATATTTTATATATTTACCATATTTCAGTCACTAAATTTAAAATTAAATATATTAATATGAAATAAAATGAACTTATATCATAAACTGCAAAATTATAGGCTAATGTTTTTTAAAAAAAAAATGCTAAACTGAATGTTTAAAACATTAAAAAAATTATTTATAATTCAAGACAGTTTAAATCTTAAGATATTTCTTGAATTATTTGCAGTGGAATGAATTCTCTTTTTGGTTTTAACAAAGCTTAGTCAAAAAATGAAAAGCTTGGTCCTGTATAAATAATTTTGGAAGATCTTTGAAGTGATATAAAGTTTATACAGTGCTCTCTCTTATTATAAATTCTTATGTAAAACAAATAGACAGATTTATTCTAATATTCTTGACATGTAAACTAAACTGTGCCCAGTTTTTGCATTTCTGTGCTTCCTGCACATCCATCATTTTTATTAAATTTATAAATTTTCTTTAACTTAAATTTATTTAGAACTTTGACTGGATTTGAGTAAAATTGATGATAAAAGAATCCTTTAATTGCATCCTACAAAACATTGACAACAAAGCTTTTTTACATCGACTAAGGAAATTCACCTTAAAAAAAAAAAAAGAAAAAAAAGAAATCAAGTAGTGAAGCTTTAAATGGTTTAGAAGTTACAAATGTACAGTAGACTTATAAATATCTGCTCTAATAGACGGCCGGCTGAGCTGGATATGACGAAGTTCAAAGTTTAATCATTTACTATTAGGTTGATGACTTTTATACATACTTTACTGCAGAATATACTTTTGTTTCAGATAGAGTATTAAAAACTAATTACTATGGTACTGCATTTTTAAAATTCTTAGTGTCATGAAGCTAAGACAAAAATAGAAACATTTTCTAAATTTAATTTATGTTAATGAACGATCTACAACTACAGTCTGATGTGTAATGTGTTAACATTTGACTTACTTGATTTAACACTTATTGAATTTTGCATTTTTTGCTGCATTCTATTCCTTGCTGATAAGTCCTGTCATTTATGTAAGCACATGATATCTACTGTTGTCGCTTTTTCCGAACCAGTGTGGTTTCAATCGCCTTTAGAGCATAGCGCAGTATCAGATCAGGTCTTTCTTCACTTGGCTCTTCATTTAATATCATTGCTACTACATCATCATCAGTTATTTCTTTAATTTCATCCTGCTTCATCTATTCCGTGACATCCTTCAAATCAACGGCCTCACAGCCAGGAATTTTTTCCAGCAGTGAAACAAGTTCATTTTTTTTTTTGTAATTTCTTTGTCACACTAGCTTTCATATTTTCCCACTTGTGAACTGGTCTTATAATCCAATAATAGTTGACAAGTTATCACAAGCGATATGGCAGGTATCTCTTCCCATCCCTCAGACATCTATCATATGTGCAACAAGTTGTTTTCATTCAAAATTATGCAACGTTATTTTTTTATTTATATATTTTTTTACATACTGTTTGTAATTATGTCGGGTCAGATAAGATAGAGGACGGCTAGTCACTAATCTACTGTAATTAATTTTGAAGTTTGCAGAATTTTTAATTTTGTTTATGACAACTCCTAAAAATAATTTAAAATATTTTATCAATACTTAAACCTTATCTTTTCATATGAAGAACCTAGATCAAGCATATATATTTGAATTTTGGTGGGATCTATCTTGGCTGGATTATGGTTCAGACGTTGGATCCTGAACATGGTGGTGGTTCTTTAACTAGATGCAGCTGCTGTTCAATCTTTGTTATGAGCCTTTTAAATGGGAATTAAGCCATCTCCCTGGCAATATTGGCATCAGCTGGCTATAGCTTGCCCAGGTTATAAAATGCAGCCTTGATACTTTCTGTCTAATCTTATTATTAGGAGTAGGCTTGCAACCTCTTTTACTAAGTACCCCCAATATGTGGCTTCATAGATGTTTGTGACTAGTATGCATCTTCTCTTCTTGGTATTCATTATTAGTCTGGGAGCAAGTATGTTCACTATCCCTCAGTAGGTCAGCCAGAATTTTTTTGCGGAACTTTATGTAGATTTAATAGCCTTTAATACGTATGGATTTGTCACATGTTTTTGTGTGCTAAGATTCAGCAAGTGCATTTCAAACATGCTTGTTAAAAAGTTTACTGTATGTTTAGTAATTTTACAACAGCTATGAAGAATTTTTCTGTTTGTACTGGATTTTTAGCCACATGGTGATTTAGCACATTGGTGTAATTATTGTAGCATTCAAGGAGTCTTGTTATCAGCCTCCTGGCTAGAAATGGAGCCATGATCAATTTTGATTGTGTTTTGCTTTATATACTGTATCGGCTACAGGCTATATATCCACTAATGCTCCAATGCGTCTCCTCGGTAGCAGACATTTGATTTTTTGTTATACTAATTGTGTGCAGCATTGTGGCAAGAATTCAAAGTGATATGTGAAATAGGTGGTATTCAGGGTGACTATGTTAACTGAAATGGACAGCCTAATTAATTAAATTTTTGAAA
Organism: Zanna intricata; assembly: GCA_010016005.3. Classification (NCBI taxonomy): domain Eukaryota; kingdom Metazoa; phylum Arthropoda; class Insecta; order Hemiptera; family Fulgoridae; genus Zanna; species Zanna intricata. The sequence goes on along the minus strand of JAAAKQ030000022.1, from coordinate 95,237 downwards.
AGCTGCTAAACAGCTATCAGAATATGAGCTTATTTTTACTGTTTGTTTTAGCTCAATTTGGATAGGTACCCTCAACACTTCCTCTCTTTTTAATTTTTTTTAATGCACTCTCTAAATATTTATTAAAAAAAATTTTAGTCTCAAAAGAAAAATGGCAGAATACAGTGTAATTTTCTTATAATTATTTTATTAACCACAAATTTATTAACATCAAAGATACTGTTAGAAAATGAAATACTTAAAAATCCATTTGAATGTTAAGAACTGTTAATGTCACCATAGGAAAAAATTAAAATATGTATATTACAATGAAATACACTAAGAAGTAATTCTAACATTACCAGACATACCATTATTATAGAAATACAGGTAATTGCAGTGTAATGTAAGTACTAAAGAATTCAGTCTAAAGAGCTACAGTTTTCTATTTTATTGCTAATTTAAATTAGTTATAGTTGAATTGAACAACATGAAACAAACTATCATAAAGAGCCAGATAACACAAGGTTATGCAGATTTAAATACTTAGTTACTTATTTTTGAACTTTAGTTATGGCTGTAGTGTATATTTAAATAGAGCTATATATTTGCACTTAGGCTTCAAAGTGTTAGTACATCCTAAATTATTGTTAAGTCTAAGATTTTTTTCTCTGTTGTTGCATTTGTTATGAAACAAGGAAATTTAATTTAAGAAAACGTGCAATGTAAATCTTTAGTGAATGAGAGTTAAGCAGTTTTTAACATGTCTTATTTTTATGTACGATACAGATAGGATTAAAGGTTGGTGTTCGACAACGCGGTTGTAATGGTCTTAGTTATACACTTGATTATACTAAACAAAAGGAGAAGTTTGATGAAGAAGTTGTGCAGGATGGTATGTATACAGAAATTTAGTGAACATATCTTGTAAATTCCTAAGGAAAATTGTAGTTTATATTTATTAGGAGTGAATAGCAGCGTATTTTTGATAACAATTGACAATTTTTAGTTCTAAGAAGGTAAAACATGGCTAATAGTCCACGACTTGTGATCTACTACATCTTAAGATGTGTGTCTTTTCGTATAGTTTATAGTAACATTAGTGAAAGACATCTTTTTGGGCTGGCAATACATTCATTTTTAATATAAGATAAGTATGTATGTATAATAGAGACATATATTAATAAAACATGTAGTAGAATACTCTTCTAATATTGGAAAAAATAAAAAAAGTTATTCATTAAATATGGACAGTAAAGTAATTGAAGGAAAAATGAACTTGACCCCATAATACCGAAAACAAAAATCTCCTACTTTTATATTAAATATGTAAAACATAAGGTAAGAAAAAGATACTTAGACACTTTTTTTCTTTTCGTGGCAGTATGGCATGGCCAAAATTTTCTTCAAATTTGATTAATTTTGGTAAAATAGTAAATTTCAAGAAAATTCAAAGTTTCTAATTTATTCATCTCTTTTGATATACCAGATAGTGATCCTAATTAATGAGGGTCTTTAAATTTAAAACGACTCCAGTATTTCTTTTTAGGGAGCCTGTTGGTGGTTGGGTATGCACTGGTGAGTGAATGTTTCTCCAATCATTGTTATTTTTACTTATATATATTTTATTAAGAGATTTTTTCACATTACTGGTGTTTTCACTATTTTAAAGTTGTTAACTAGTTAGTTTTCCAACTAGCTGCAAGTGATCTGCATTGATCAATTGCTTCACTGATTGCTCACTCTCAAATATAAAGCAGATGTTGTTTATAGCCATTTTATATATATATATATTTTTATTTTTTTTTTCACTAGTTCTGAGATAGATTTATATGTATTCTATGGGGTTGGGTTTTGCATTCAGCCATCAAGTCTTTTTTTATGGTCAGACATTAGCCAAGAAATTATATACATTCCATAGCCTATAAAAGAAAAACAGTTTTGGAATGTTTTATTATAATATTAGTATACATTCAATATTTTCTAGCACACAAAGTATGAAATAAAAGATTTTGTAAGACTGAATAAATTTCCTATGAAAATTTATGCTTGTTGTTCATTCTTTAAACCAAGAACGCTAAATAAATACATTAATACTTTACATTTAAAGTATAGGAAAAAGTATGGATTAAACTTTTCTAACATTGCACTTTATTCTGTTCAGACACATACATTTATTTTACTTTTAAATTTGTTATAACTAATTACACTTTCCAACAGAAAATATTTTTGTGAATCTTACCTTCACTTCACGAGACAAATCTTATTAATTTTGGGTTGAGAAAAACAAATATAACAAAGAAAAATTTTTATTAGCTCCAGTTTCTGTGATATCAATAGGTGAAAGTATTTTCTTTTAACAGACTAATAGAAAACTGTACATTTTAATTACATGTACCAAAGTAGGAAGTCTGTTTGACATTTTTTTAAAGTAGCTATATTCTAAGAGTTCTTAATTGATGGAAGAATACCTTGCAGTTGGTTGGGTCTGAAGTGAATCATGTGGTGGCTTCACAATATCATTGTCTTTTGGCTTTCCTCTTGTGAATTCTGGAGCATTCTTACTACAGACCAGCAGTAATTCACAAGCATTGCTTCATTCCAATGGCCCTGATATGTTACAGAAATATCCTGATGGAATCTTTCTTAATGTTCATCACTGACAACTCCACAACTAGGAGAGAAAAAGTCAAGATGTGAGTGGAGAAAATGGATTTTAAGGGACATGTATCCGAATTGATGAAATTTTGCAGAAGTATTGTCACCAACTGACTGTAGTTTTCATCTCTTTTGTTGCTTAAAACTTCATGAATGATTCCCTTTAAGGTTTGCCAAGCTTCCTTTTCTTTCCAAAAATTCAGTCAAATACAGGATCTTTTACAAGTTGTGTAATATGTGATCCAACAAAAATACCTTCCTTTTGCATCACTTAAAATAGGAAATTTGTCTCTCTTATATACTAAAGGTTTGTCTTCCTTCATGTGAACTGTATGACCAATGGGATTAGAAGGAAGACTGTTGCTGTTGTGAAGTAATACAGCTTTCAAACTAACTTTGGAGGAGTCTATAATAGCCTCCAATCAAATGATTCAAATTCAAAATTTCATCACGTCGTTAATGTTACAGCAACAAGATTGTTTTTTTCTCAAAAAAAGAAAGCAAATCCCTTTGATGATATCTGTACTGTAAGACCCTGAC